>VTPC01005725.1:1298-54015 GCA_011009095.1 Ignelater luminosus
AAAGGCCGAGTGTGAATCATGAAAGGTAGCCAGTCGAAGAGGAAGCTCAAAATTTCAGTGTTCATGGTTTATTCAAGAAGGTTAATATCTTCGTGCATTAGGTTCCCTGAGAATGTTAACAATAATAGTCAAGGGCAAAGTTTAGCCATAGGACAACCCAGGTTTTACTAGCTTTTGAGCATAATTTCGTCAAAAAGGTTAACGGAGAGCAAAGACCGAGTGTGAGTCATAAAAGGTAGCCGGTCGAAGAGGAAGCTTAAAATTTCAGTGTTCATGGTTTATCCAAGAAGGTTAATATCTTCATGCATTAGGTTTCCTCAGAATGTTAACAATAATAGTAGAGGACAAAGTTTAGCCATAGGACATCCAAGTTTTAGTTTTTGAGCATAATTTCGTCAACAAGGTTAACGGAGAGCAAAGGCCGAGTGTGAGTGATGAAAGGTAGCCGGTCGAAGAGGAAGCTCAAAATTTCAGTGTTCATAGTTTATTCAAGAAGGTTAATGTTAAACCATCTAGGCGCACGTGTGCTAAAATGGTAAACAAGGTAAACAATTGAAATAAAAGCATTTATGGCTTCTGTATTCACAGATATTTCGGGAAAATTCCATTTCTGAGACACTATAAAGGAATAAACTTGGAGAGTTAAAACCCCCTGCGCGCATTGTCATCTGTTTGGATTTTGACTGACGTTAAGTGAGTAAGACAAAAAGTCCGGAAAAGCTGCCAATTGCACGGCGAGAAATAAAAGAATAAAAAATCGAATTGGGATTTTAAAATTTCAACAGAATCTAACAAATGATCAAAATTTGTCCAATTGCCAACGTTTTGAACATTCAATAAATATTTGGAACTAGTCCGATTGTCAAAATGAGCCCGTGATTAAGAAATATTAAATTATTATGTATCACAGGATATTCTAAATTCCAGAGATTAAAAATAAGTCACCAATTACGGGTCTTATAAATATGCGTTTAAAGAATCACTCATGCTATTGAATTTATGATAGCAACATTGGATTCACAATGTCATAGCAATTAAAAGTAATGCGAACTGTAAATATAGCATTACTTATTTAGAAATTTTACCGTTGAGGAAATTTCAAACTAGTATATATAAGCTAGTCACGTTAAAGAATCAACCAAACAAAGATGAAATTTCATTAAGTTAAAACGAATAATGACCTTTTTTTCGCCTCTAAAAATTATTTCATTCATGTTTAAAACCAGTTGTGATTTTTTGATATAAAAGTCGTTAACGGTAGTACTCAGCGTAGTTATAAAATAATGACTCCCGCGGCTGCTTTAATTTTGCTTTTAGAAAAAATATCTAAAAAAAGGTACTTTACCTGAAAACACTGAAATATTGTTAATTTCATTCTCGTAATTACACTTTTTGATTTTCTCAATAAACAACCACAAACACATTTTCTATTCACATTAAAAACGAATGTAAATAATAACAACAATATGACATTAATGTTTTAAATTAACACAAAAAGGTAACCATTTAACGATTTTTCACGCACAAAAGAGACAACTAGAAAAACGTTTTACTAATGCACCTCGTCGAACATCGCTTCCCCAACATCATAAAAGGAAACGAACCGTTAGGACTCGGCGTCTATATGGAATCGCTGCTGTATGCGTCGAGTTAAAAGAATCTTTCTCCAATCTCACTTTCGAGTTTTTTTTATTCGTGTTTGCTACTACTGCTAGAGGTCAAATCGTCAGTTTTAATTAAATGAACGGGAATTACAGTTAACGCAGGCTGATTATATGTTTGAAGATATTTTTCAATCGTTTATACTAGGAGGAGAAATGGTTCTTTTGCCGAATTAGTATATTTGCGGTTTCTTTTTGATTTTGAGGAAAACCGCAAACATGATAATATTAATACCAAAACACCTATGAATAAAGAAACCGCAGGAATTTATTTAATTGCAGTATCCTGATAGAATAAATAAAGCGAGAATTACATAATAAACTAAACCTTTTCTATCATTCACGAATAAATAAACAAAAACATGTAATAGTGAGCACAAACAAGTCGTAACTAATTACTCCTAATTACGTTAAATTTAAAAAAAAGAAAAAAAGAAAAACGAATAATCATACATCTTCTGTTATAATAGTGAAAATTAGAATGTTTTATGAAAAAGGTAAGTCAGGACCTACTTCTGATGTACTTAAAAGGCGATAGAATTTAACTTAATTACTTTCAATTAAACTGCCTGCTAAGTCGGTTTAGGTTAGTACCACATAAACATCAATTACATTAACTAACTTATATGAATTAACACGAGCTTCATCTTAATAACGAAGGAAACCGTTTCTATTACTATACGAGATGAAACCAAGTTTAAAAACTTTACGTACAAGAATTAATTTTGCCAACTAATTAATTACTAGAATTCTACAAAAGTTAGTCTTTTCAAGTATCTATAAAATCAACTAATTAATGAATTTCTAATCATTTGTGTAGAATTAGTAATGGTAAATCAGGAGAAATAAATTAAAATTAATTAAGATACCCTTCTGATCACAATTTCTTTCTCCTTTCAGGAATTTCATCGATTGAATAATCGTGTTATACATTTAATTAAGAACGGACTGTCGGAATGGGTAGCAGTAGCAATAACAGTAATTACTATTATTGTGAAATGTGGACAAAAAACCGACAGGGTTTTGTTTATTCTCCAGCATCTAAGTCGTCAGCGTCGTCATCAATTCAATAAAAACAATTGCATGTTATTACACAAAGGTTAGGTAAATAATAGTTATTTATTGTGTTTTAGACAGTATTTTATCCAAGCAAAAATGTTTAAACGCGAGAAACGCAGTTCGAGCGTTTAATTTTCTTAAGTTGATAAAACGCGACTTAAACACGAATACAATACAATGTTTTATCTACAATTACAAGCCCAAATTATTCGAATTTAATGAAAAAGATAAACCGACATTTAAAAAATATAAATGTCAATGTACAATAAACTAATTTTATTCCCCTAGTGGGTAAAAAAGTATTAATAGTGCATAAGAGTAAATGCATTTCAGAAATACGATCGAAGGATGCAAGTAGCAGTTTCTGAAGCGAGAAGGAAAGAATACTAGTTTCAAGTTAATCCAATGCGCCTGTGCGTCCAGCAGAAACATTCCTGGAGTGAAGAATAACTTTCTGGTATTATTTCATTCACAAAGATGACAAGTTCAAATTAATACCAATTTAGTTTTTATGTAAGATGTGCTAGTAGTTTTAGGTGTACAGGCAGGCTTTTGTCTACAGTCTTATGAAATCGGAACCGGCCAGTCAAATGAGGATTCTATTTAGTACCAAAGTTGCTAATTAGAATATTCTCTGGAGGAACCAGAACGATTCCCTAGGCAATTCTAGTGTATCGGAAATCTAGAACTAGCGTAAATTAAAAGATCCCGCACAATCCTTATGAGTGAAATTGGTTGAAATTGCAGTATGTCATTCTTGAAAGTCTTAATGAGCACGAGGTCTTTTGTTATTTTCTACAGGATATTCTGTACTTCAGCAACAGATTGCCACATCGAAATGCAACTATGCTTGTTAGAAACGACAAGGAAGTGGCATTCAAATGTTTCTGGCACCACCACTGGTTCACTGTTTTTTTTGTCGTAAGAGCGACAGGTGTTTGAGTACTGCTCATTTAAGAAGGTTAATGGAAGGCAAAACCCGACTGTGTCTCGATGAAGGGCGAAGCCCCATAGTGGGTACTCAGAAGGGGGTTGTTGAAGAATGAAATCAGGCCATGACTTAAAAAGGCTACAGTTTGGTTGGTTATAGGTTGCTCTAGTTACCAAAAATTAGTAAATCAATTTTCTAATTCTTAAAAAAATACGAAAACTTGTTTTTCAAAATGTACAATTTGTAGAAGACAGCCCGACCACTTCCAAAACCACTTTAATATTAATGCCTCCTCCAAGACAATTAAAAAAGAGGAACGCCTTAACACGACCAAGTCAGAAAAATAAAGTTGAAGGAATTAGTAGATACGAGTAGAGGAATTACCTAAAGACAGATCTACATAAAGATAAAATGTGGGTTGCCAAATAGCAAACCCTAAAAACGGGAATTTTTAGGAAGAGAGAATAGTCCGATTTTGGTCTGGTTTCATCGTACAAAACTTCCTCCTCTTGGAGGATACATTAGTGCGGTCGCCTTACCGAGTAACCATCCCACAGTTTCCAGTGTTTGATTTTGGCCTTCCATTAATTTTCTTAAGTTAGCTATACTCAACCACAATCACTACGCCGGGCTTTGCTTTAGCCAAAAAACACTAACTATACATTTGTCTTGCCCAACCGAATGACTTATCCGGTCCCTGCTTTAAATTCCGGTCAGATATTTCTTTTAGCTTGCAACAATTAATTATTTCATCTCATATAAAATCATTTATCAAATTTTTCGTTAATAAGAACATTTTCGTTCAGGGTCTGTTAAAAAGAAAATTATAATTCTCAAACGTACGCGACTTTTCTTAAAATGTAGCCGTCTCACAGACGGCTAAATATTTCTATAATTTATGAGTTTGTAGAAACTTTGTCTACGTCTCAGCGTTTTGTGTTCGCAAGAAAGCTTGATTTACATCTGGATCATGAGAGTTAAAAACTTTCCACTCATCGTATAGTCGCCTGTGTATTTCTTCTTTTCTTAAAGTGAAAGTGACTTTAATCAGTCCCTTTGTCTCAGTTAACCAAGACCGGCGTGGGGAGCAGAAGTTCGGTAGGGGGCATTTTACATCATTTATTGTTGCAAGTTCTTTTGTTTAAAGTTGATGCTTAGGGAAATTCAATCGAAGTTGGCTTCATGGATTTCATAAACGTTCTCTTCGAATGGATCTAAATGTGTTTTAGGTTTCTCTATTAATGTCCATGTTTCAATGCTATATATGATTGTCGGTCTTATCACTTTTTTAACTACTTCTGTTTTTATTTTACTAGGTATCTCCTTCTTCCCTAAAAATGTCGTCTTCATCATCTTAAACATCCTTGCTGTTTTTCCCATTCTATCGTTGATTTCCTTTTCTATTTTTCCAGTACTTTCAATTATCGATCCCAAATATTTAAAACTTTTTACTTGTTCTATTTGTTTTCCTTGTAGTCGTATATTATGTGATTTATTTTCGTTTGACATTATCATGCTTTTTGTTTTCTCTATATTTATCTTCAAGTTTATTTTCTTCAATTCTTGTTCAAACACTTCTAGATTGTGCTGTAGATTATTTTCTGTATCTGCCATTATAGCGATATCATCTGCAAACATAAGTTCGTTCATTTCTATTTGTTCCATTTGCCAATATCCCAATTTTAATGTCTTCATCTTTTTCTTTGCTTCTTTTATTGTTTCGTCTAATACTACTGAGAATAAAAGAGGGCTCAACACGCATCCTTGTTTAACTCCTATCTTTGTTTCGAATTTTCGTGATTCTTCATTGTTGGTTATTGTACATTGATTTTATTACTTCAATATTCCTTTTATCTATACCTCTTTTTTAGTGCTTTCCATATATCTTCTATTCTTATACTATCGAATGCTTTTTCTAAGTCAATGAAGCACATTATGTATTTCTCTGTTTTTATTTATAACTTTTTTGCTTATTTGTCTTATCGTAAATATTAGGTCTTGTGTGCTTCTCCCACTTCTAAATCCACATTGAGTCTCTTCTATTGTATTTTCGATCTTATTCCTAATTCTTTTTTCGATTATTCTTGTAAATAGTTTTGCAGGTACACTTGTTAGCGTTACTCCTCTATAAATCTCACAGACTCTTTTATCTCATTTCTTGTGTATAGGTAGTATGATTCCTACATTCCATTCATCTGGTACTTTTGTGCTCTTCATTATTTCGTTCGATAATTCTGTAAGTTGTGTTATTCCTTCTTCTCCCGTATACTTTTTTATCATTTCCGGTGTTATATTGTCTATTCCTAGCGCTTTTAACTTTTGTATGGCGTTTATTACTTCTTTTTCTTGTATTTGTTCTATTTCTTCATTATCGTTTATCTCCTCTTGCATTTCCTCTGTGGTTATTTCCAACTTTGTTAGTGTTTCAAAATACTGTCTCCACCTCTGGTTTTCTTCTGTGATTATATTTCAATCTTTTCTTCTTATGTTCATCAAGTTATATATTTTTTTTCTGTCTAAGTTGCTTTAGGGTTCCGTAAAAAAGTTTCTGGTTATCCCTGTAGTTTCTGTTATCTTTTGACCAAATTTTATCCACGATTCTTGTTTCGCTTTCTTAATCTCTGTTTTTACTTCTTTTCGCATTTCTTTGAATTTTTCGTAGTCTTGTCTTCCTTGTGCTTAGATAACTTGTCCATGCATGTTTTTCTCTTTAATTTTTGATTTTATATCTATATTCCACCATTCCGTCCTTTTAATTTGTTTGTTTGTTATTTTCGTTTTTCTACAGCTCTTCACTACAGGCTGCATTTAGTATAATATTCTTGAAATTCTTCCATTTTTCTTCTACCTTGTATGTAGGTTGCAATTCATTGAATTTTGTGCGTAATATTTCATTATAGTATATTTTTTGATATTCCTTTTCTTTCACTTTATAGCTTTTGATTTTTTCTTGTTTTCTTTCTTCTTTTATCTACTTTTATTTCTTCCCTCCCATCTTTACCAGGTAGTGATCGCTTCCTATCTTTGCTTGTCTTGTTACTTTTACATCTTGTACATTTTTCCATTTATGTTTGCTTATTAGAATGCAGTCTATAATTGACTTCTCCTTCCTGCTTTCTTCGACCTTGATAAATCTTTATGCTTGAATTTCGTATTTGCTATTACTCAATTATTTTCAATGCTTATTTCTATTATTCTTTCTCCATTATTGTTTTTAGTTGATTCTCCTTCATTTCCTAAGCATTTTTCTATACCTTCATTCAGCCTGTATACAGGGTGTTACTTTGTAAGGGGTCCGTATATTGGGTATTAGTCTAAGAGAAGCTGCGTGGGCTGACCGACGGTTCCCTTTTGACCTTCAGCTTCTGGCGTCCTTAATTTTGATCACCTCGTCATATTTACTGAGAGTTTTTGTGGGTGTAAGCTTTTCCCCTTTTTTTTGAAAGGTAAGTTTAGATTGAACCACACCCATCTCTGACTAGAGCTACGGGATTGAACATCTTCCGATATCCGTAACGGGCATTAGGCCTCTTTTTCAGGTTTTTCCCGTTACAGACTAGGAGAGTGTATTCAAATTTTTTGCAAAACAACCGTGCAGAGCTGCTAGAAGATGTTTCATTGGATGTTCGTTCCACATGACACACCATAATGATAGAATGGTACACCTACATCTAAATATCGTTTCTCTTGGTCGATGGGTCGGTCGTGGAGGCCCAGTTGCTTGGCCTCCGAGATCGCCAGGTTTAAGTCCGGTACATTTTTATTTATGGAAGTTATCTGTGTATTCCAATTTGTTTTTTAGATGTTTCAAGTCAAGTCGAGGCTAGTTTTTAAATTGCGGTTATGTACAGAAGTTTTCTCGGTTTCTTGTATGCCCCTCTATTATGCTTTAAGAAGAAAAAATAAGTTAAGAATTACCCTGTATATTCGAGTTCAACACTGCTTTACTATCATATTCCACTTATCTTTGCTTATTTTTCGTCGTATTGCAATTTTTATTTTAGATTTCTGGTTACTAATTAAGGTGGCAGGGTCTTGATAAGGGTACACGTTGACACCGAAACGTCACGAGAAGTGAGTGTAAAGATTTTTAATATTTAACAAATAAAGAGACTGTGAAGCTGATCAATCAAAGTGTTTCAATGAATAAGGATAACCAGTCAGAAGATTAGAAATCACAAATTGAATTTTTCAGTTTTTCAGAGAAAAACTATTATTATTATTATTATTACATTACTACTCATAAAATTGTCCAATTTTCTTTTCAAAAAATATACCATTGAGCAAATCGTATACAAACGAGGAATTACTGTTCTTCATTTACCCTCTTATCACTCCAAATTAGATCCTGTAGAATCGGTGTGGGCTCAAGTGAATGGATTAGTGGCACGACAGAACACGACATTTAATTAAGTGATGTTCGGAAGTTATTAAAATGTGCATTAAATAATGTCAGCGCAGATAATTGGAAGAGTGCAACATCCATGTGTTTAAAATAATGTGAGATGTCCATAATATTTTCGAGGAAGTTATAGAACCGATCATTCATTTAAATTCTTTTTTTATTTCCAATTTTACACACATGCGCGCGCGCGCATTAATTTTATTCCCAATGGCGAAATTTTCTTTATCGCAATTTCCTCCAGTTTTTCCAAGTTTAAAATAACTTCTAATATATCATTCAAACGTATAAATAATAAACTAGACCGGAATTGCTGGCCTTGATGAAATTCGCAAAAGTGTCAGATCATACAAATATCAATTTATATTTAAGGAAATGAATAACAAACAGCATTTTTTTTTTAGTTTTTCCCCTACAACTATTACTACCACCGCCTATTCCTACTGATGAATAATTTAAATGAAGAATAGAAAATCTTTATTATTAGGGTGTGATTATTAGTAGTGAGGGGTTTTTCGTTTCAGAAAATACAATCATCCCAAGCCACTATTTTTATGTTCTCTAACCAGAGAAAGCTTTTAGAATTCACTAATACCGTCATCTCTTTTGAAAGTCAAACAATTATAGTAATTTTAATATTTAATGAATTGTTTTCCTAAAAAGTTGGTTTTTAGGCACTCTGAAATATGCAAGCTATCTTATTATTTAAAGAAAGTCTAGTCGCCTGGATTCTTATTAATTTGAATATTTCTCACATCGATTCATAATTTTAAAATATAAAATTTTAGGTTAATTAAATTAAAAGTAATTTTTTCCAGACAAGTTTTACTGATTTCAATTTAAAATCCATCAAGAGTGTCAAAAAACCGCAAGAACCTTGAAAACATTTTCACTTGTTATAATAAAAACGAACGTATACGCAGTAGTAGTTACTCTAAACGATTTATAATAAGATAAAATTCCTGTACA
Source organism: Ignelater luminosus (assembly GCA_011009095.1). Taxonomy (NCBI): domain Eukaryota; kingdom Metazoa; phylum Arthropoda; class Insecta; order Coleoptera; family Elateridae; genus Ignelater; species Ignelater luminosus. The sequence goes on from VTPC01005725.1 coordinate 10,321, forward strand.
GCACACACACAATAGTATAAAGAATACGAAACTCATTTTAAATAATTACATGCCAGAACAACTCTCTGCCTGCCTGCTTGCTTTGAGATAATTATTTTCATCATAGTAATTGACCTGTAAAAATACAATTTTATCTGCGCCATTACACATCTTACAAATTCAAAATAAAACCAACCATTTGTAAACAATACAATTATATGGAATACTTGATACTTTAGAGAGAACATTTAATTAGAAATTTAGCTTCAACAAATTGAGTTTGACACAGATACGTCAATAATGGATTGCTATAAAATAAATTAATGGATTATCATGAGTCTCTATCGTGTAATTTCAGCTAATAATGGATGGTATCGAAGTTTAGTAAAAATAGAAAATAAAAACTTCCTCGTTTCTAGAGCAAGTAACCGAATAATTCAACTGTACGAAAAATGTTATTAAATTTTTGACGTCATTTCGAAGATTTACGCAATTTCATTTAGCAATTGTTCAATTATAAGTGAAATTGATACTCGTCTACAATATAACGTACCATATAATGGTAGATATATAGAAAAGTATGCAATTATTAAATATTTTCGACATTGCCTTCACGCTTTTTTAACAGACGTTTCCAAAACTAACCTCACGAATGGAAAAGTCACTTCACTTATTATTTATTCGATTTCGAACTCTACACTCAGATATTATTTACAATTCAATCTTTAAAATGCCAGTGCCAAATGAACTGTTTTAGAAAATTGATTGGTTGCTAAAATCGCAGCACTAGTTAGTTGTCGGATACACTGGTAACAAGATCGGCGTTCAAGTTTTTGTGTGTTTACCTAAAAGTTTATTTTAAAACACCTTTGTATTGTGTATTATTAGTGTGCTTCTGTTTCATGAATATTAGTTTGTTCCTCTGCAAAATCTGATTAGAAAGTGGATATTTAGAAGATGTTCTTCAATGGTTCAAAAAGGTAGAATGTTCTAATCCTGAAAACCTAAGGTAAAATGATCAACTTATAGTCACCGATCAAGACATCAATGAAGCAATATGCAAGGACATTAGCCTTTCTTGTTGTGGGGCAGAGAAAATTATACCTTCAGTCATGGGAACTTTTGACTGAACTATGAAGTGAACTGGATAATCAAAAGAACTGCCACTACTTTTAGAGGCATATTAGAATCCAATCCAAAGCTCGGCTAACCCAAAAGAAACTGATGGACGCAAAAAGTCTGATAGATGATGATCTAACTTACAGAAGTTTATCCGATACCACTTTGTTGTGTAGTCTAATTGCTTTGGAGTAGCAAATTTGAAACGACAAAGATGAAAGAGGCGAAAATTACAAATAACCTGGTCCAGATTCTGTTTTTATACTTTTACTGTCAAAAGCAAATATCATAATGAGCTGAATGGTGATGAAACAGCAAAAATGGAAAGTTTCACAGATATCTACTGATTAGATCAAATTTAATTAGGTCACATGTTATCCAATTCGGCACGCTTGCAGAAGAGTCGTATTCCAAAAGGGTTCCTCTTCCTATTGTATCGAATTCTGAAACTTCAGATTTCAAGTTTCATAGATGCACCACAAAAATGTTTCATGTGAATTTATAGATAGGTCATTCCCAAGATTGAGTATCGATACAAAACTCAGATTGTTAGCAACCCTTATTTTCAATATCGTTCTCAACGAGTTTATTTGAAAATGGTAATGACCTTACGATGATCATCTAAAGGTGGCCGCGGCGTAGGCACATGGGTGCAGTTTTGACCATTGCGCTGCCAGACGTACGTCTTTGTCCCGGTGGGGAACGGAACTATCGGTGTTGAATGTATGCTTCCTCACCATGCTTCGCTCTCCAAATACTTTTCGAGAAGCGGAGTTAGTAGGATCATTGCCACAATTTTCGTGCCGATAAAATCTATCTCAGTCAGCAAGCTATGACCGCCGACAATAACATCTAACGATGTCTGTGCATAATTAAATAAGACAGAAGCTGCAGCCTACCTAGCACTTATCTCCCAAGATTGTAAGTTAGAAGATAAATCAATACATCTGAGAAATTAGCAATTGGACAATGGCGATTCTTGTAAAAAGTAATGAAACGTTTCAGAAATATGCAAAGAAACAATTCGTTTAATAATGCGCAGACTGTCCACCACCACGCCTCGCTCCACACCACGTCTATATCGACATTGACACAACAACCTACCACTACCACCGTCAGTCATCAACTACTGTCTTTTCAGTGTTGCCAACCTCAGAAATATACAAAATATCCCTTAATTTGAAAATTATTTTTTTTTATGTACTAAATGGTTTTTATATGCTAAACTTTACTCCTTATAGCCCTGCACGGGTCGAAATTTCCTCCGAAAAACAATCCGGTAACTTCTTGATCGGCCAGACAGGCCCGAACAGTTCAACATGCCGCAAATCCGAGAAGTCCAAAAGGTCCAACAGACCCGTATGATCCGCCAAGCCCGAAGGGCCGAGAAGTCCAAAAAGCCCATCAGACCCGTACGACCCGACAAGCCCAAAAGGTCAGACAGGCCCGATAGACCCGAAACGTCCAAAAGGCTCGACAGGCCTGACGGTCCGAGAGGGATGTATGTGTGTTCGACTTGGATGATTCACACGCATACGTTAAAAGCAAGTGAATGAAGTTATACAGTTGGCCTTGTTCTCAGATATGTTACGTTATCCGCATAATGAAAATAAAACGCAAAGTAAAAGTGTTGGTTTTATTAAATCAAATTTAGTAAGAAACTGAAAAAATCCCTTAATTATTGCATAAAACTTAAAAAGAAATCCCTTTATCCCCTAATACATGCCTTAATTAAGTGATAAATCCCTCAGGTTCAGGTCCGCCCCACCGGTGATCGGGTTGGGGATTCTCCTTTCCGCTGCCAACCCGGGATTACGAGGTACGTAGGTTACCAGGTTCAGTAAAGCAGATCTAATTGCCCTGGGAAGGGGCAAGACTATCGGCGCTGGGTGAATGCTTCTTTTTGTTGCTTTTCCTTTTTCAGGATTACTTTATTTTTAAATTTCAAACGTAGACTTTAAATGATGTATGCGTCATATACAGGGTGAGTTTTTTTCGATGTTTAGTATGGGGATCTCGGAAACTAGCGGAGGTAGAGAGACGATTAAATGGGGAAAGAATTACGGTTTTACAAGCTCAATTTAATAAGCTTTTTGTTTTTTGGAAAAAATGCATGGTTAACTAGATACCTCGCAAAAAATAATTTTTTTGTTATTTTGTTTGGTGCCTATAGCTCTGTTATTATTGACTTTAGAAAAAATGTGTAAAGGAAAAAGTTGTAGCTAATTATGTGCTTAATAATACAGTTTAACTAAAATTTTTATTTTAGCTGTAATTTTTGAGTTATGACACAAGCTTGTGTTTTTTTTAATGGAAACCATAGTCGGAAAAAATTCACCCTGTATAGTAGGGCACATTCTAGAGTAACCCATTAAATGATAAGTATCTAGGGAAGAAATTTCCCAGGCCACATATCACAGTTCTCTGACCTTTCTGAGATTTTAAAAATTCCTCAGACTTTTCCCTGACATTTTTATAAATCCCTGAACTCCCTGACTTTTCCAGGTTTCTGGCCATCCTAGAAACACCTTTCAGGAAGCGCGATTTCAAATTCCTTTTCCCAGCTGCTGCCACTGTTTACTTCTACCAACCGCTACCGAACTCAAAGGCCCCCGAAAGCCGTTATAATGCCCCCATCAATAAATAGTTCTTTGAGTAAACTGAGCCTCCACGACAGCTAATGTATATGTACTATATGTAACCATGTGAATTGTCATTGTCGATGTCGCTGGCGCCACGTCCGTCATACCGAGCCTTCTTCAACATCTTTATCTTCATTATCTTGAGCACTAACAGCTAACATCCATTCATCAAAAGAGGGTGAAGGATCTTACGTCTGCCGAAATCTATCCATCACCACTACCATTTCGATGGAAAAGATTTAACGAGAATCTAAAAGGTCTTCGGTGAGAAAAAAAACGTTAAATTACTACTAGTAGTAGTAGTACTACTACTACTGCAGATTTGAAAGACTGAATTTGATGGATAAAGGTTAAACTTGATAAGGGTCTCGCTAAAATTTGCATAAGTGACAAAGGGATCGGTTACAAGTGAACAAGTCTTGAAACAATCGAACAATCTGAAAACGCCCAAAGCAACAAATTTCATATCGCCTCTAAGGTCATTTCAAGGTCCTTTTCTAGTCCTTACAAACTTACGTATCTCCAAAATAAGTTGTATCGGAGCGATACTAAATTCGTTAAAAATTGTAAACAACCTCAGACTCTTGATTTTCTCGTTGAAATTCTGCATTTAGAGAATGAAAATTGAAACTGATAAAAAGGACTTTTTTTTTCTAAGATAGAGAAAGTAGAAAAGGATGAGAGCCAACGCTGGTTGTGGTTTCAAAATGGTTTAAAGTGTCTAAATTATGCTTCATTGGCGGATTCTTGGATTGATTAAATTCAAGTATGAATGGTAACGATGTCTTTACTTTGAAACTTATAAAAAGCAGAAAATGAAAGTTTTCTGCTCAATACTTAATCGGAATTCTCAAGATGAACATTGGAATTAAAGAAAGATCAAATATTCTGAACATCTGAATTGATTGCTTGCTTTTTTTTGTAAAGGACTTAGGTTTTCTACTAATTTGAGGAAGGGAACATCGTTTGCGATATAAAGGAAATGCTCATTGGAATAACGAATGCTAGACGACCATATTCAGAGTTCTGCTTTCTTTTGATGGATTGAGGGAAAGATACAAACGTTTGCAAAAACACAGGAAATATAAGAAGTTTGTGAAAATCGACAAAAATTGTTATGCATCCGACCATCAAGCCGAAGGTCGCAGTTCGATCCCTAGCCGAGGTACTGAAATATTTTCCGCGCGAAAAAATCCGTAGGAAGTATGTCTCTCCTGAAGGATATAAAGCAATGGGTACCGTGTGACTATGATATGTCGAAGGTTAAAAATCTCTACCGGGAGGTTAGAATACAGCTACAAAACAACAACTGCAGATTAATTGAAAGAAGAACATTTTTGTATCTTACTGTTTAAACAAAGAAGACATTGCTTAGAGCGAACAAGGATTATTTTACAACGTAGAATAGTCAACTAAGAAATATCAATTCATCAATTCTAAAAGACTAAATAGGGTGTGTAAGCTTCCTTTCATTATGATCAACCTTAGACAAAAACTTCCTTTAACATCTGTCTGAATTAAAATAAATTCAACTGTAATTTAAGCAAGGAATACTTTTCTTTCATTTTCAATGTTAAGTAATTCTATCTTGCCATTAAAATATTTAATTTCATAGTAATTCTATAATTTCTTTTTCCTCGACTTGTTCGCCATAAAAATTCGTTAATAAAATTGTGTTATATGCGGTTTTCCTGGTTTATTCAATTGTCAATCACACAATACCCAATTCTCTTAATAAGAATTGCATGAATAAAACTTTTTTGTGTGTGTGAATCATCTTTGTCTTGATATCAGCTAGGAATTTAGATTACAAAGAGTATTTTTGTTCGTATAATTCTGCCTTCTTTAATATTTCACCATAAATTTTCGTTTCTCTTTATGATTTTATGAAAAGCAATAGCTACTTTCACATAAATAACAAATAACGGTCGGAATGAAATTTGTACAAGAAAAGGTTGGTTATTGATTTTTCTGGTTTATCTGTAATTTAAATTTTTTATCTAAAAGTAACTTTTTTAGGTTAACACTTTTACCATATTAATTTTTTTGAGGTGGATTACTAATAATTCGAAAGCTGATATATTACAGAAATCGGAATTTTAATTTTTATGTTCCAAGTTTTTAAAAAGTGAATGCACCTCTTTTTTTTAATAAACCATGTTAAATTAGTGAAAGATGACTCTCGTTTTCTACTTTTATAATTTTCAACTAGAAGTTCTAAAAAATACAATTTCATAGGAATAATAATCAATAATATAAATTTCGCCCATTCACTAAACCGATATTGACACCCACATACCGGTATTGAATTATTATAACGCAATTGACATGCGTTTCACATCTTTAACATCGAACGTTGAAATTCGTGAAGAAATTTCCTTTTACCTACCTTTCGCGGTTGTGGTTCTCTCAAGCGTCCAACTCAATATTCTCTTCGTTCCCAAACATTTGCTAAGCCCCTACGATATTATACACACCGACCGAATATTGCACTTCGCCAACCCCCTTGGTTTGCTTAGTACTGCTTGCTTCAATTCGTTTTCTGTTTGCTTAAAGTGTATTTTAATAAGGGTCACGGTAGATTGGTATTTAACCTTACTTTCGTAAAACTTTCGACTTATAAGAGTTTGTGGTTTTTGTTGTTGTTCACGAAAAAATTAAAATAACCAAAATATGAAAATTTTACAGAAGTTTTTATCAACATTTAATCGGTGAAATACGCAGTTTTATATTTTCCTGATAATTATGAAACACCATGGAAAAAACCGCGTCGATATCAAAGGAAATTGTTAAATCCACCATGACCACACCAACAAGTCACATTGAAGATAATGAAAGAAAACGAACAAATTAAAATAAACGAATAAACCACGTACGAGTCGTTTAATTCGTTTATAAAATTAAATCGAAATTGGTTAAATTCAGTCGTTTTAAAATCCGCCATTTTCTCAGCTTTCAAAACCTACACATTTTTAAGCCGATACGCTGACGGGATCTCGTAAATCCTTAGGGATAGGAAGTTGGCTAAATTAGAAAAAAACGTTGCTCGTCTCGGAGATCATTTTATTTTGTTGTGCTTTCAAACAATCCATCGTAACATTGTGTAAGAATTCTTAATGCTTCAGGTATGAAGCATTTTCTTTTTCCCCCTTTTGAGGTTGAAAATCCACTTATTTTCCCTTATTTTATTCATTTATTATTCAATAGATTTCAGCATATTCGAAGTCTGCGTTTTGTTTTATTTACAATTAATCTTGAAATTAGAACGCAGCAGATGAAGTTCTTCGAAACTTGGTACACGTGATGTTATCCGTTTTGAATTCGTTCTAGTTGGTTGTCTCATACGGCGGTAACAAGATCGGCATTCAAGTTTCTGTGTGTTTCGCTGAAAATCTAGGTTGTGCGCATTTATTAATGTGTGTATTATACTTACAAACACAACTGCATTAGTAATGGTCGTTACAAGTATTATTATAACAGTATGTCCTCGGATTGAGTTTACAAGAAAAAAATTTTTGTTATTGGTCTTAGGACAAAATGTCACTATTGATAAAATCTTCTGCTTGTTTCAAAATATAATTTTGATGCTAACAACAACTTCCAAATTTACTCGAAAAATCAGGTTGCCATGTTTTAACTCACCTGAAAAAAAAGCTAACGTGATTTTTGAATTCAATTTAAATTGTTTTTCAATAAAAAAGCGACTGAGTTTCAAATATTTGTTAAAAAATCGTGTTAGCTTTGTTTGCAGGTGCAGTTGAAACATGGCAATCTGATTTTTTGACTAAATTTGGAACTTTTATTCTAAAATGTTTTTTTTAAATTTTTTTTCATTATTGTTGGTAACATCGAAATTATATTACCATTATTGGAGGTTTTGGAACGAACAGAAAATTTTATGAAGAGTCAGCGTAAAGGATGAAAAGCCAACAAGTGAGTTACCAAAGCGGTGGTATTGCATTCATTTGTTTATAGAGAAAGAATTCTAGGAATATGGGACGGAGACAGACAGTGGTAAACTCAAAGCCAGTTGATTGTGAGACAAAGTACCGACACGAAACAAAACACGATCGTAAATCGCTGTTGATCCACTTCAAATTTGATAAGTTTAAACGTCAGTTCCTATAAGATTGAGGTTATTAGAATGTAAATTTTCGAAAAACGCAATTATCATTGCCTTGTTGCATATTATTCTTCATTCTTTACAAAACAAGCGCATTTCCTATTTCCTCGGCGTCATCTTCATCACTTTCACAATTATTTCATATTCTTTTTTAATAAACCGAGCTAACTCAAATAACTGTATCATGTAATTTGTTTGATCAGATCAGAAATATAAGTTAAGTTTCCGAAAACGCATTTAATGCGCAATAACAATTTGTAATTACGTTTTTTCAAGTTTAAATTCTAATAACCTCAATTTTATGCACTGACGTTTAAACATGTGAATTTTAAATGGAAGAAAAAATCGTTTACGATCGTGTTTTGTTTGGTGCCAATACTTTGTCTCACAATCAACTGGCTTTGGGTAAACCCAAATTTTTTTGAATTGGTAGCTTTCCCTCTCTCCGCTCGGCTCGACTATCACTTACCAGTAGGCAGATTTGATGTTTAAACTGCCAGGTCACGAAACCGATCTAAAATGGCATTTACGTATGGCAAAGAGTAGGCGGGATAATGGAGCTGTTTAATCGGCTGCAAATCAGTGATTATATCATGTTCCACCACGACACTATGAGTATGGTCTAAATTGTTTCCAGTAGCATGGAATATCTCTTTCTCTCTTCATTGGTTAGTTTCTTTCATCTTGAATCTCATCTAAGTTTGAAGGTGGAGACAATTCTGTCGTTGAAATTTGACATCGTTGCATACAGCACGTTTGACGTCAAAACTGCATTTAAAAATTTGACAAGGAAATACCAGGTGTATATCTATGAAATGAGACTTTCAGCTATTAGACCACAGATGTCGCTAGGAGTATTTTTAAACTGTCCCAAATGTCTTATTTTTTTCGTCTGTCATCTGTCAACAATATTCAATTCATTGTTTGTGATGTTTCATACAACAACGCATTTTTTTCGCTCTTAAAAATGTCGAATTTCGTGCCTTCAAACTACGATTTGCGGACATCGTTGATTTTCTGTTATCAATTGAAGAAAAACGCTTCTCAAGCTCATCAAATGCTTATAGAAGCTTACGGTGGACATGCTCTAAGCAGAGCACAGTGCTTCAGGTGGTTTGAAAAATTCCGAAGTGGTGATTTTAGCGTGGAGAACGAGGAACGTGGCCGGCCACCGAAAAAGTTTGAGGACACCGAATTGCAAGCATTGTTGAATGAAGATGATGGTCAAACGCAAGAAATGATGGCAGAGCAGTTGGGAGTGACCCAAAAAACCATTTGCAAACGTTTGAAAGACATGGGCATGATTTTAAAGGTCGGAAGATGGGTGCCGCATGAACTGACTGAAAGGCAGCAAGAGAACCGAAAAACCACTTGTGAAATGCTGCTCTCCCGGTTCAAAAGGAAGTCTTTTTTGCATCGAATCGTTACGGGTGTATTTCTCCAATCCCAAGCGTAAACGATCGTATGGTCCGCCCGGCCACAAGCCAAAATCAACGGCCAAACCAAATCGCTTCGGCCGCAAGGCAATGCTGTGTGTTTTCTGGGATCAGCATGGTATGATTTGGTACGAGCTATTAAAACCAGGTGAAACAGTTGACGGTGCACGCTACCAACGACAATTGGCCGATTTGAACAGCGCTATACACCGAAAACGCCCAGAATATGCCGATCGGCGTCACAAAGTAATTTTTCTTGATGACAATGCACCACCACATCGAACAAGAGCGACCCGGGAATTGGTGGAGACGTACGATTGGGAACCGCTGGTGCATGCGGCTTACTCACCAGACTTGGCGCCTTCCGATTATCATTTGTTTGCATCGATGGGCCACGCACTTTCCGAGCAGCGCTTCAATTCTCACGAAGAAGCCAAAAAATGGCTCGATGATTGGTTTGCGGCCAAAGACGGCCAATTTTTTTGGCGCGGCATTCACAAATTGCCTGAGAGATGGGTAAAATGTGTCGCTAGCGATGGCTATTATTTTGAAGATTAAATTTGTAACCATTTTTTGTTAATAAACGTTTAAAATTGAAAAAAAAAAGTCTCATACACCTATGTATTTAGAACTTGGTTTAAAAATCCTGTCAATTCTGCGTGTAAAAATGCGAAACAAATTGAAGGTCGTTGGAACATGGATCTTTAAGTACAAGTTCTTCATTCAACATGCAGTGTTGCCAATTTGGTAATCTCGTCTCCAAATCTGGAGATTTTTAATATCCATTTGCGACTCCAGTAATAATATAGAGAAAAGTCTCAAAGCTGGTGAAATAATCACCTGGTTTGGAGATTTCTGGTGATTTTTAAATCACATTGATTTTCTTTGAACTGACAATTTGTTACAATTTCTAGATTTATTTTAGATTGTAATTAGAATAACTTTGCGTGCGACATCTAGCACAGTAACTACTAACTAATGAGAATTTATTCGGTTGTAGTTTTCGATAATTAATTTCGCGATTTTGTTTCGTTTTCTGTGGAACTACGCTGATCGCACAAAAAGTACGTCCAGAATTTACAAACATACGGTGTTGCAAATCGTACTTATGGACTTACAGATATAGGTGTTTATATCACTGGATGTCTGAGAAATGTGGGGAAAACGCTGGAAATTCTGGGAAAACTCTAGAAGTCTACTTTTAACACTCCAAGACATCAAGCAATTAACAGAGTACTAGTTCGGAATTATTATCAGGCTTCTCGAGCGTACGTCCGGTCAGTCGGGTCGTTGGACCTTTTGGTTTTCTTAGGTCTATCAAATCTCTCGAGTCCGTCGGGCCTTCCGGCCCCGTTAAACCTATTGGACTTGTTGGCCCTTCGGACCTCTCGGGTCTGTCGGATCATTCGGGCCCCATGGACCTGTCGACTTCTTGTCCTTTCGCGTCTATCGGCCCTTCAGGTCTATTGGCCCGTTCGGATTTCTCGAGCCTGTCAGATCTCTAGAGCTTGTCGGGCCCGTCGACCTTTTAGACTTCTCGGCCCTTCGAGCCTGTCAGATGTCTCGGGTGTGTCGGCTCGTTCGAGCTTGTTGGACCTTTTGGATTTTACGGTCCTTCGGGCTTTTCGAGTCTATTGCGCTGCTTGGATTTCTCGGGGCGTTCGAGTCCGTTAGACCTTTTGAATTTCTCGGCCTTTCGGGTGATTCTTAATGTGTTACACCTCTGCCTTGTTCGCGTCTCTGTAACCACTTTAACCTTAACTGTTGTCTTTTTTTTTGTAACTGTAAATATAAGGAAACTTGATTTCTTTTTAACAAAAAAAAAACTAATCGGTACCTACTAAACGTTTATGCAAAATTTTTGATCGTGTAACAGCGCTTAATGCAGCCGCAGGTACAATTTTCAAAGAAAAAAAAACTCTTCCAACCTAACAAAATGAAAGCATAGTCTGTTACGACCCAGAAACACCGTGAACGGAGTATACTACCAACTATAATACTGGATTCTGCATTGTTGGACACGCCATTATAAATTCAAAACATTAATGGATAGAAAGTGAAAAAAAGACATTAGAAACTGATGACTGACACCAACTGACATTGAATGAAATTAGAGGTTATATTTTGGTGTTAGTGAGCATGCCTGATAAATCTTGTGTCAAATTTGTCATCAGTGGCAAACTACCATTTTGATTTAATGTTAAATTCTTGGTCAAATTTGTTGTCAAATATTCCCGAAATATTTCGACGTCAAATTTACCATCGTGTCAAACAGCCCTAAGATGAAGATGTGCGAGAAGGTGATTTCACTGATGCTTGCCAGTGACAGATTTCATGTTCAAGCTGCTTAAACATCTACGTCACGAAGCCGATCTAAAATGGCTTTTACGTATGGTAGAGTGTAGGCGTCCTTTTTGGTAACAGTGATGTGCTGACTAGTCAACATAAAAGCGTCTTGTTCCGTTTTTCTCGTAATTACAATCGCGGACAATGGCCAATATCTGGCTCGAGCATTTTGTTTAACTCTCCATCGTGCATGCTTTGTCTTTGCGGTGCAGTGACAAGATGTAATAGCGCTGTTTAGTCATAATTATCTCGTGTTCCAGTACGATAGTATGAATATGACGTAAACTGTTTCCTATAGCGCAGAAGTATTTTTCTAGTGAGCGTTCCACTTCTTTCTCGGTTCATTGGTTAGGTTTCCTTGAAAGTGGAGGCATCTTGAAATGCAAAACATCGACAACGATTTCCATGATCATCAAAAAATTTATCCCCAAGATGAAAGTGTGCGGGAAGTTTACGGGCTTTTACAATATTGTTTAACTCTTCGTTGAGCATCCTTTGTCTTGGCCGTGATACAGGATAGTAGCGCTGTTTAATAGGCGAGAAATGAATGATTCCACTACGGTAGTATGACATAAATTGTTTTCCACACCACAGAATTATTTTTCTAGTAAGCTCTTCAAGTCCTTTCTCTGTTCATTAGTTAGATTTCCTTCATTTTGAATCGCATCAATGTGGAGAATAATTTCCATGGCTATCCAAAGATTTATCCCCAAGATGAAGGCTGAAGGTTTTACTGACACTTTACTATACTTTACTATATCTTACTCGAACATTTTATATAACTCTTCATTGAGCATCATTTACCTTTGTGGTGACAAGGGGTAATACTTACAACTGTTTAATCGAGGAGGAATCAGTGATTATATCGAAATTTCCAGACTCAGCCTCACTCGGTCTGACGAGGATAAATCTGACGCAGAAATTTCTTGATCGGCCAGAACAAATAGACAGGCTCGAGAAGTCTTAAGGGCCTGATTTACACGACGACCTAGACGCGAGCTTTAAGTCGGGCCGTGTGAAAACTCGACGAAAAAATCCGTTCGTCTACGGTGCAGTATCAAAATTCTCCTCTTCGGTTCAGTATGAAAATAATGCTTATCCGGGTCTCGTACAATTTTTCGGTGCGGCTCAGTACGAAAATAGCTCGTTCGAGACAGTACGAAAAAGATCTAGAACCGCTGCAGTACGAAACCGTCCGCTTTCGATAACTACAAAGATAACGGCCAGAAAGTCCAATCGACTTAATAAGCTCGACAGGTCCGACAAGCCTGAGAGGCCCAAACGGCCCAACAGGTCAGATATAGGCCCGAAAAGCCCGATAAATTTTTAAACCGTTTCTCGTAGAGTGAAACTGCTTTACTAGCAAGCGCTCCAGGTCCTTTCTTTGTTCGTTGATTAGGTTTTCTTCATCTTGGCGAGCACAAGGCGTCTTCGCAAAATACAAAACATCGCGTTCAAGTTGGAAACGATTTCTATGGTCATCAAGATGAGAGTGTGGGAAGTTGCCTTCCATTATCATGGGTATTTGCACAGTTTCCAACGCTTCGCGTTGATCTCTGTCAGCTGAAACGTACGCCACACGTGTGGTCTTAGTCAGCGGTGATTCTATTTGTTTCAGAATTTCCCCTCAATCACGTCCGATAATGCATTGGAATCAAGGAGTTCTAGAAAACCTCTTCCTTGGATCATGACTTCCGGGTAAGGTCTCTTGGTTATGACGTCAATCATAATTTCATTTTGTTGCAGTTTTACTCTGGCAGTCGTGGTCGAGGTTTAGAGTAAATGACTCAATTATCTATTTGCTTGGTCTACTCGTTTGGCCACATTTGCAACAGTATCTCTTTTTGGGAGCTTTGCTTTGCAAGCGTTCGACTTATGTCTCGCTTAACGACAGTTTCAGAAGATCAGAGTCGTAGCAATTGCGATAGAGATTTCTGCTTAATTCTTCTGTCAAAGTAGCGATTGAAATTATTGTAGTAGATGCGGGTCTGGACTTGAAAAATTGTGAAGAATTGGTCTCTCCATTGCATGTGAAGCGTATTCGATCAGAAGGTTCTTCTCGCTACTTCTGTGATTTTGGGCGTCTTCATTTCAAAAGGATAAGGTCTAACAAAGTCCTTAACGCTTACGCTGGCTTCACAACAAAAAACCACAAGACAGAAAACTGTTAATCGGTGAGTTGTTTTTGACTTACAGTATTTTACGGTTTACATTTAAATCGAATTTGGCTCACTCTGTATTACTAGTAGTTTGAGTAGTAAGATTTTTCTTAACGTTATCTTCAGGTAACAGGTCGTCGTAACACTTCGTTTATACAGCGTGTCCACATTTCGATGCACATTATTGGGATCTCGGAAATTGTTAAAGATACGAAGTTGGTTAAATTAGAAAAGGTTTGGCTATTTTGGAGATCAGTTTACTTATGCTTTTGTTTTTTTCACAAAAGTTCACGGTTTACTAGATATTTGCTAAAAACGAAATTATCTTATTTTTTTTTAAATAAAAAGCATTTCTCACTTAGTGTGCTTTAAACATATGAAAATAATTGATTTTTGTCAGATAAATTACATTTGTTATGTAACAATTGCTGAAACAAAACAAAAGACGCTTTTAAGATACTTTACTGAACATTCACAGATAGCATCAAATAAGCAGCTAATGCCCCATAAAAGCGTATTTATTTTGTTTTAGCAATTTTTGCCTAACAAATGAATTTCTTTGATAAAACTGTTAGATGTTATGGCACACTATGATGAAAAATGATTTTCACTTCATAACTCGGTAAAACAAAAGAATAGCTACGTCAAACCATGAATCACTGAAAAGCATTTAAGGCGTGCAGTTCAGTAATATGGAAATCAAGTAGGCGTTCCATTAGAAACAAATTGGATTTACGTTTGACCGCCGAAGTAAAACAGACAATTGTGAAAATAATTTTTGTGTTTCGGAGTAAATTCTCTAAAACACCCTCTTTGCTGTTCTTTTCTATCTTTGCTCGTTCCTGAGATATTTCACTTTAAAAAAATAAGATAATTTTGTTTTTAGCAAATATCTAGTAAGTCGTGAACTTTTTTGAACAAATAAAAGCATACGTAGACTGATCTCCAAAATAGCCAAATCTTTTCTAATTTAACTGACTTCGCATCTGTTACATTTTCCGAGATCCCAATAGTGAGCATCGAAATGTGGACGCACTGTATAGTACACTGTTCATAAAATTACTGATACGAAGCATGCATTCACTTTTTTTTATATTTTTATAATAAAAAAAATGCAAAAATATCACTTGTTTTCGTAATAATGCACACGTTTATGCGTTATTGTCTAGCTCGCAGTAGATATGACACACATACACACACAATGCACACATTAAAGAAACGAAAGCTAATTAAACTTCACAATCAAAATAGCCTTATCAATTATTCAAGACGTTCAACTACGTATATTATCAGACGCATTAAACATTATTGATCTGTTCATTATACGAGAAAACGTAATTACCTTTGTTTTAACTGCCTACAAATGATAACAACTTTTGTGTATCTACTTCCATCCAATTTGAGAAAACGCGCAGAATCTATAAAATCGTTACACAACTCTTTATTCACCACCTTCGTCGTGTGTTGAGAGAAACGCAAGAATTGAAAAGACTTAATAATATGTAATGAGACGTAGTCCAATCTACCACATTTAACAATTGTAGTTTTAGACATTTCGTACCACAATGCAACAATGTTGTGGGTTGATGAGTATTTTAATTGGGCTGGAGTTTCCAGAAGTAATAAAAAAAAATGCAAAACCGCCGGCCTTGAAACGTGATGATATGATAAAAGGAAAAATGTCAGAGTTTGCAAGTGATTATAGCAGTGATAGAATTCCAGGGATGCATTTAAAAATAAATTAGGTGCAATGAACTGGAAATCTGAGTCGACGTACTATATGGTACGTTGTGAATTCTAAAAGCATTTTTAGCAACGTTCAAAAAGTAAAATAAACAATAACAATCCATAAAAATAAATTTCTTGAAGATAATCCTGCATAGTTGTACATAAAAATCGTGATATACCTTGTAGGAAAAGTAATTTCAAAACTCTAGCGGCATTCTCACGAGTCGTTACAGAAATTATGACATCAATTATTAAGATTGGAAGGAATCATATTCATGGTATCAAGAAAAGTAATTAGAAGGAAACTGATAACTAACATGGCAATCAATCAAAGATTAATCAATTTTGAAAACCTGTCAAATGTACCTGTAGATAAGAAAAAATTCAGATTACTTTTAGCCCCAAATTAAGTTTCCAAATAGACCTATAACATTCTGTATATTTTCAATATTTACTAAATTTCGCCATATTACAGCTCTACACTCCGATTTTCTTTTCCATTGAATTTTAAATTCGCTTGTTTGATTGGAATAATACATGGCATTCGTTGGTTGTGGAATTCGCGATATAGTTGTCAGATACGGTAAAAATGTTTTCTGTATTGCGTTTTGTTCTATGATCCGGATCGAAGGACCATTTTTGTGTTTGCAATTCGCTGTTTTGAATCACAGAATAACTTGAAAAAACTTGAATTGAAAGTGTTAACCAGCTATCGGTAAAAGATTAGTATTCATCGGCACGTTTTCTGACTGTTTTGCGTTTTGTATCTACGAGGACAAGGTGAAAAGTTCTCGACCTAGCACTGAAAGACTTTGTTTTTTGCTTCAAAAATGCTTTTATCTTTCTATATATTCTCATTTTGTCCAAAATCTCTCCAATAAGGAGATTCCATCTCTGAAATGGAATTTCGGGAGGTCTGCAAAATATTGGTCTACTAGTCAATCGAGTGAAAACGTTTTCCAGCAACAAACTTTGTTAACTTTGAGAGCAAATTGTCAAAAAAGTCAGAAGATGCCAAATCTGATAAATAAGGAGGATGTTTCAAACATTCATACCTTAAATCCTTCAGTTCTCCCATTGCTACAGCACTTGTGCATTGTCTTGGTGAGAAATAATTTTCTTCTTCTGTAACCCAGGCCGTTTTTCTCGAATTTCTGCACCTAGTTGATTCACAAGAACTGGCCATGACCTTTCCAACACATCCAACCAACTTCGCCTTCTTTGGTGCAGAACTATCAGTGTCTACCCACTGCTTTGATTGTTGTTTTGTTTCTGGAGTAAAGTAGTGGATCCAAGTCTCATCCACAGTAATACAGCAAGTTTTCTTAAACCAATCCAAATATTGTTTAATTTGCTTTTGGTTTGCGAAACCCATCTTGTACAAAGCTTCTTCATCTTTAATTCTGCATGTAGGATGAATCTTACTCTTTCATCCGATATGTTGACAATCTCACCTATCTTGCTTTTTTTCCCTCACCAAAGTCTCCAATTTGGGGAAAATCTCCATACCTGGCAACACTGCAGTAGAGTCTACTTATCTTCAATTTTCATTTTGTATTTCGTCCGCTAAAATTTCCATTTGTCTGGAGACAAACTTGACGCGGCCCGAGAAAAAATCCGGTTAACTTCTTGATAGGCCCAAACGGCACAAGAGGTACGAACAGCCCGGGAATTCCGAACGGCTCGACACAGAAGCCCAAAAGAGCTAACCGGGCCGAGAGATCAAAACGGCCCGATAGACCCGAAAGGCCGAGAAGTCCAAAAGCCACGAGAAGCCCGAGAGGTTTGAACGGCTGGACGGATCCAAAAACCCCGAAGGGTCAAGAAGTTCAAAAGGCCCGATAGGGCCGAGATGTCTGTCAGGTTCCAACAGCTCGACAGGTCTGACAAGACCGAACGGCTGGAGAGGCCCGAACGGTTTCTTCTAAAGCTATGATCAATTCGTCTTATAGTTACGAAGTAATCGGCTTTCAAGATTACCTGCAGATCGTCAAAATATCAATATTTTATTAAGAAGAATTGTTGGGAAATATCTTCTGTGTGTTTTAAACTACTTTTGATTATACAGAGTGTACTCCGTAGCTGAGACACATTAAATTAAAAGTTTCTCTTTATTTTTCACCTGCCGTTACGTATCTTAGACTTTATCGTTTTTGCAAAGCAATGATTAATAATCTTTTGATTTTCTCCAGCTTTTCAATTCTTTTGAGTGTACCATTTTGAACTTAATTTTAATGTAATAGATTATTTGCGACGAAGATTTCCGTAAAGCAAATTGGATATTTTAAAAGCAGCATTTAATTGTGAATAAAAAATCGCCAGTCACCCCATATCGCCTCCTTACATACTATGCTATGCTATGTCCGCCGATAGCTCCTCGTATAACCCTCACCATAAGATTAAAATATTCGAGAACGCGAGATATCTCCTCGCAACACTTCCATCGACCACCCGATCACATCTTTCTGGGCACCAATATTTCTATACCACCAAATCCGATTTTCACGTACAAGGTGTGCTTTTTCGGAAAAAGAGCGTATTATACTTTTGACATACTTTTACCTTCTCTTTACGATGGTTAAAGTTTCGAGTCATTAAGACGTAGTTTCTCCGACAATTTTAATTGAAGTTAGAGACAAAATGCACACGGCCAAATTTCAGCATCGATCACTAAAAACTAACGATGCTAGAAGGGATAGGAGGGGAACGACACTTTTTGGAAAGATCCGGAATTTGCTTATATAATCACGTATAGGTCACTAAAGTACGTTTACTGCAAAATCTTCGTTTCTCTAGATTAAAGGGTGTCCATTCCAGGGCCGTATTTGCACCGTTTTCAGTTTTTCGCGTTTTCGACCTAGAAGCTGATTTTATAGGAAAAACGTGGATTGAAACTTTTTCGTTTCCTATTCCACGGCGCATCAAAGTGTTACAACTACGTTTCCCTAGGAACTCGGATAATTGCTTCAAGAAGGTGCAAAAGAAGGCAAATTATGTTTGTTTGTTCTAATGCAACAAAAAAAAGGAGACGCCACTGGTGCTCATCTACGCTTATTGCCCTGATGATGCTCTTTAATTTAAAAAAGATTCCAGCTTGATCGGACCATAATTAACCGAGTTACAAATTTTTTAAGTAGGCGTCTCGGCGTGCCATGGAGCAAATGGCGGGGTTAATCGAATCGAGTTCAATTCTTTTGAGTAGGTGAGTAGGTAGATAAGCCTTTCTAGAACATAAATCTCGAATATTATGTTGATCAGACTATCCGAACGGTTTTGGTGGGGGGTTGCGAAATTCGCAGATTTCGCGAACGGTTTTTTGGAGAGCTTCGCGATTTCTTGGTTTTTCAACGGATTCTCTCTCCTATCTCGCCATAGTGCTTACAAAGCTGTATTGATCGGTGAAAACCAGATTCCCGTAGCCCTTATAGTTTCAGATCTAGGAACGGTAAGAGATGCGAAGTTGGTTCGAGCGGCTTCACATGCAGCTAAAGACTCTTAATCGAGGTACTAAATGCCGCTTCAATATCTTCCCAAAACGATTATGAGCTCAAATTTGCAACCTAAGGCAAAACATTTCTTGGGGACTCTACACGACAGCGCCCCTGAACCAAGATCGCTAGGCCTGCCCATAAGATCCCAATTGAGTTTGCCCAATTTTGCCGCTAGGTGTCACCGCGTGCATAAGATAGTTGAAGAACATTACGTTCCACTTACCCTCCAAGTTTGGTGAAAATCGGTCCACCCGTTCTCGAGTTATTTCGATTTTTCGTTTTCAGAAAGTGCAAAATTTGACTCCCAACCATGTTCCCCTCCTATTGGGTATTCATACAGATTTTTAAAAACTCATATCTCAAACTGCAATAGTCGAAATGGTGATAATATTTTTGAAATAGTAACTTATAGTGAGTTATTTTTAAAAAGTGTGAAAAAGTGAGCTTACCTCCTTACCTTTTTACTGTAACTAACGTTGGGATTGTTTTGATTGGGAAATTATCAGTTGCAGTTTTCTAAAACTTCGAAATCTTCCAGCTCGTGCTCGTATAGCCTTCAGCGTCCAATACTTTAACCCAACAAAAAAAGCCATGGACTTCCGGGACTCATATCCTGTACGTTAGTGAAATCCGCATCCAATAGTCTTGGAGACAATTGAAACAAACATGGATCGAAACCTTATGTTAGTTTTTTGTTTTTTGAAATCGGTTAACAAGAAGAAAACTGTAGATTGAGAATGGGCAAGTTGAATAGTTTTCTCTGAGCGGTGAGTTAGTATCCATAGACCCGAGGCAAAATTTAGTTTCTTGATCAATAATAAAGTTTCTATCCAAAGGAAGTTGAAAGGTGATGCTAATCCTATTTGTTGTCCATATCAAAGAAGGATGCAAACAATGACGTCAAAAAAGGCTAGATAGATTTTATCGGTGGCTAAATTAAAATCGCGTTTTTGAATTCTTCAGACACTTAATTTAAAAAAGAATGCAAACTGCTCACGTTAAATAAAAAGCAGTCAACTCCCTGTCTTACTTGTAAAGGAAACCAATATCCTACAAAACTCCTTTTCAGCCGTTCTTTTTAATTTCATAAAGATAAATCAAGATAGCGTGGAATAGAAAACATAAAAAGGACTTAAAAAAAAGACAATAGCGGACGTACTTGAATATTATTTATTTCGAGTATTATTCTTATTGAAGCAATCCGAAAAGTGACAGTTGTAGTAATTTCCGCACCAGTAGCAATTTAAGTTTGAAGAACTTTAAGCTAATCACTTTAAATCCGTTTAAGCCACTTTAAGGGAGTTTAAAATTGACAGTATAAGATGGAACAACGGAAAAGACGCATAAATTTCAATTTGTCTAGACTGGGTTTTTTCCTGCGTGTAATAAATTTACAAAATAGAAATCTATCCAAAACAAAAAGTTAAACCACTTGTCTATTCTGTTCTTAAAACAAAACCAATTCTCACAATTCTCTTTAGTAGTAATGTAACAAAAACTTTCTATAGTCCTAACCAAAGTACAATCGAACGAAAAAAGGTCACTGACATTATCAATCACAACCGAATATTTTATCATTAGCAACAACTTAACTAACTCTACCTACGACTACTTTTACTTCAAATTTTTTCTTCTCTTTCCTAATGTGTTGAAATTAAAAACTAAACGGACGTAGGGAAATATTAAATTAGTGAAGGGTGAGTAAACTGACGAAGGACACATAACATTCATGAATGAACCCTCCAATTTCTGAGGAGACTGACGCACAAAACCGACCAGACAGAACCTACCCCTCGCGATCATTGATTTCGATGAACTTTTTAAAAGGTGCATCTACATGTACATGTCGAAACTTTCAATAATCAAATCACTTTATAAAAGTGTCGAAAACACTCGAAAAATAATTCCTTTCTATTTGCACATAATAATAAAAATAAAAGGTTTCTAGGCAAGAATCCAATTTCTGCAATTAAAACCTAGTAATGTATCAGACTGATGGTTATACAAAGAGAGGAATTATGAATCACTTTCAGATGGTTTCAAGGTCCTTAACAAGTGCCTAGACAGGAAATTAACTTTACTTGAATGTAAATATGAAAATGGCTTGCAACGATTTTCGTCTGAAAAATTTACTGGCGATTCATCAGAATTTAAGGTGTGAATCATAGAAGGCCTTGTTATTAATGTTTTTATTTTTCATAGTTCTCTACGTTTATTATAGTTTTTTGTTTTCATTTAAAACAAAAAAGGAAATTCCAGTAGAAACAATTGAATAAATTATTCAAGCCCTTTATTAACTGTCGCAACCTTAAAATTCGCCTTGGTCTACCACGAAAGCTCGATTAATCTAATTTACAGTAGCAAAATATTTATTTAACGGACTCTTTTATCAGTAAACAGTGCAACAATGTGCATATCTGCATGTAAGTTCTTTCTTTGAACTTTTGACTACAAAACCGACATATCCTTGATGATAATATTAAATTTTTATCTTTCTAATATCAATTAAGACAGTGAACATTGTTACTGGCGGTTTTCATTTTAATCCTAGAACACCTACAGGCAAAAAACCTAATATAAGCTAGGCTTTACAATCTTTCTTATTAATCACAAGAGCGTGTTTCACCTAAAATAATGATCTAATCTAAATAACTTAGCATGAAGAAAATATTTTTTAAACAATAATAAAACGAATGATTCATTCATACCGCTGTGTTCGGTGAAAATATTCGAAATAATCTGTCGCCCATCTTTCGGAGCCCTTGGTCTGTTTCTGGTCGTTCTAGCAGAATGTGCTCCAATAGAAACTGTTCTTTCCTTGGTATTCTGGGCGCCCATGACTTGAAACCATTCCCTTTTGCTTCCAGATTGTCATATAAAATCACTATTAATTATTCTTCCGAGTGACAATACGGACGACCGAACCACACCAAAACGGGGTGGATTTCACTCTAATACGCACCTCACCTCTACATAATAACTAAATACATTTAAAGCACGCACCTTACAAAACATACTTTATTAATCGTACATCGGATTTATTGATTAATTAACAAGTTTTCCTTTTTTTTGTAATCCCCCGATAATTTGCACTACACTCAAACCCACCTCTCGATCCGATCTGCCATATTTATTTTCTTATCTTTTTCTAGTGTCGCATCGTCTTTTTCTAACATGTTGTTGTCGATTTATTCGTTGCAAATTTTGACGTTACGTGGCAACACTGTACAAAGTATTTCCGATAAGTCGCGTAAATGTGGTTAAAATTAATAGAATTATCTCGTCGCGTACTATTACGTGGTAAATGCAACCAGAGGAAATAACTTTTTTGTTTAAAAAGACCTAAAACTCGTAAATATTAATTTATATAATCAAAAGAAATCTGAAATGCGATTCTGGAGTGCACTGCGCTAGATGGCGCTAGCAAAGAACAAATTTAAAATCTTTCAAAATAGATTTTTGAATAAATTAAATATCAAACTGTTAAATTGCTTTTTGGATTTAATGTTTCGGTACATAAAAGCCCACACGCTTTATCTGAGTATTTATCATGATTACCTACCTTCATTCTCTTTTTAAATCTTTAGATAGGAGAGTATTCAAGGACAAGGCAACTAAAGCAGTGCTCGTTTCCGGTATGCTAATAAAATATTTCTACAGAATAATTCCACTGCAACAATACTAAATAAAATATTTAATATCGATAGCTAAAAATGCCTTATTTCTCTCGGCAAGGCTCAATACTTAGTAAATTAAAATGAAAGCACTTAGACTTATGATATCCTAAATTTCATCTCATATAACACAAGTTGAAACTTTTTGTTTGAAAGTATTGTTAATAAAACTACAACGAATCGATTCTCAGATCATCATGTTAATTCAAAAAGAATACTAAACATATATCATCTATATATTTATAATACTCCTCCATTTACAAAAATATGAAATGCACTATTGACCAAAACAGTAAAAAGTATATGCATTTGACAGCAAGATGTGTTACACATTAATTGGGACTGGCGTTTAGGTTTTTATTTGAAAGACAGCTTTTTTTACAATAAAGTTTCAAAATAATTTTTAAAACGGAACAGGCCTGGCGTATTTTAGAAACTGACTAATTAAACCTGCAAAGTAAAATACAATAATATTATGCAGAAAAATTTGTATGGTAACATCATCCAACATCTAAATCCAAAACTGTATTTGACATCTTTACACATTACTATGGCAATGCTAATACCATATGCTTAAGTTTGAAATTCTAAATCCAAATTTCTCTCTACTATGCATTTCATACCGTTAAACTCATAATTCAGAATTAAATTCCAAATAATTTTATTTAAAGTACTTCTTTCTATAATGCATAACAGAGATAACTATGATTTCAAATTTTATTTTCCTGTCGTGCACCTCAAAATATAATATGTTAATTTATGTATCCCAAGGGTAAATCAAGTAGAACAAAATCAATAATCATTTAATCATGATTTACATAAGGACAAAAAAAACTCTAGTAAATAATTAAATAACGAATCAATAAGTTTTATTTTGCTTGTATAACCTAAAGGTGTCTCTCCTTCTTCAAGTAATCGTAAAATTGTTTCTGAAATCTACATTCATATTGCCACTACTACTAGTGTAATATTAATATCCTGAAACAAAATAATATCATCGCTTACAAGTAATTACATCTCCACAATTTAAGTTTTTAACAATATAAATGAGTGGCGTAACTAAAATTTGGTTTCACAGAGACAAACTTTAGTTATCATATTATAATAAACAGAAGATTGCAACATAATCCTACCAAATAATAATCATGGCACTTCGGCAATTCATTAGTCAAGCTTTAAATCATTTTCCAGACCAAGCATATTTGTCATTCTCATTTTTATTTATACAAATCAATACATCATATGTGTTTTTGTGCAACACAACGAAGTGTAATCTACTAAATTAAAATAATCTAATGTAACAAATTAAAGGTACAATCATAACTTAAATATTTAATAAACACATCACCAGCATCAAAATTAGTCGTTACAATCTATCATAGGATATCTTTCAAGAGATATCAAAGAATACCGGACAGTTCTAAGATTTGTCAAGTGTAGGAAATTATTTATTATTATTTTTCTGTAATAATTCTTTCAATATTATAAAAATGTAAACAACTAAAATAACCTAACCTAGAACTTTAGTGTTGACAGCTACACTTTTTAATGTTTTTAATAAAGTTAGGTTATGTCCTTTATGGTAAATACGAGAACACGGCAATAAGTTTGCGTACGGGATGTGTTTTTATTTTTTATTAAAATCAAAGCAGTTCTAAACATTTGAGTAAGTGGAAATAGTTAAATGAATATTTATAAATCATTGTTTACAGGAAGAATAGAAAATGACAATTTTCTGAAGAATTACGAAACTTCCAGTTGGCTACTTTTTGATTGTCCCCTATTTATCTGGTTTGGGAAGCAACTTTGACTTCAGTTACGACTTTATACGAAGTGCTACGAATTGTAGGCAAAGTAACCAATAGAAATAATCGATTTTACGAATTGTAGAGACGCGCTAAATCCAAACCGCGATCAAACTGTAAACATTTTCTTTAATAAAATTATTTGCAAAAGAAAAAAATGAGATAATACTATAACTGATGTTAAAATCATGTAATCAAGGTTATTAATCTGACTTATTTAGAATTTGGTTTTAATTGTTAATGTAATGGCTGTAATAATTAATAATGTTTGTACTCTATTAACAAGGACAGTTTTAGAACAAAACTTCCTAAATACCTGTAGCTGATACAACTTTATAAGAAGTCAAAAATACATTTTATAATTTGTAAGAGGAAGAGAACAGGGAATAGTAATCATTCCTATAATTATTATAAAAGAAAAAAAAACACAGATACATTATCGTTTATATTTTATATTGAAAATTAAACAATATTTTCATAACAAAATTTCTACCATTTGTTTTTACATATCAAAATAGCATAAAATATGACGTGAAAACCTATCTTAGATTAAAAAATAAATGTAAAATTTAGTACATAAACAATACCTTATATAAAATTTAATAGAATAAACAAGATTAATAACAACGATCTTTTTTTTAACATTTATAGATATTACCTTTTGTTTTAAACATGCTCCAGAAATTACCTTTTTATTATTATAAACACGAATAAGACTGTCTTAAATTTTTTTATTTTCTCATTCATTTAACACTGTATGAACTTTAAAAATAGATACTAATAATAAATAAATAATAATAATAATAATACGGCAGAGCTTTAGAGTTGGGTTGAAAACGTAGTGAAGACAGTATTATTCGAATAAATAATAAGAAATGGAACGAACTTAATTGAGGTGTATATGTGTGTGTATGTATGTTATGTGTGCAGAAATTAAACAACATGACATTTAAATTTACACGAGTTGCAAAAAAATAAATACAGAAATTATAAAATGTATGAAGTTCTTTAATGGCATGATGACATGGATAAGGCAGTGGAAAATTGATTAAAAAACACCCATAAATTAATTAATAAATTGATTCTAACAATATAAAATGTAGGACTATTTACATATTACAGATTAAGTATGAAAAATTAGGTACATCAAAATGTCTTTTGTCAATTGTCATGTAACTTCTCACAGAGTAAAGTATCTTCTATTTATTTATTTATAGATAGATTATTATGTATGTATATACCATTAGCCTCACCTTTTATATACACATAAAAATTATGTAGTAATCACTAACCACGAAATTATTAAGTATGAACCTCTCTTTCTTCTTCTACTTACTAATCTCTTTTACTCCCTTATTTTTATGTTTCCTTTCTCTCTTTCTTTCTTTCGTTCAAATTCAGTCACATTAAAAATATAAAGATATGTATACGAACTACCCAGAATATTTTTAAAAAATGCATTATTTACTTGTATTAAATACTTAGTTTCATTTTTCCATTGAAAATTATACATCTAAATGTTTTTATTGAGAATTAAATTCTCTAAAAGATACAAGCACGATAAACACTAAAAATAATATAATAATTATTATATTAATAATAATAATAATAAAATAATAATAAAATTAGCATTCTATAAGAATCATTTTGTACTCTAAGAGATGATATTATTTATAAATAACTTTTTATTTCTTCGCCCCCCCGAGAACACAGCTTGGAAAAAAGGGGGGGCTAGTGCTATACATATATAAAGATATGATTGTTCAGTTTGAAGCACAATATAAATCTTTTTTCTTTTATTATAATTAATTAGCTCATTTTTTTGTTTGTTTGTTCTTTTAAAGCTAAAAAATGTTATCTAATTTTAACATCAATTTTTATTCGTGTTTAACACTAATATATTATTTATTGTGTGAAAATATCGCAGGAGTGCAGTGAGAAAGGATATGGATATAATTTTTTGTTGGTATTAATACTGTTGTGGTGCTTTCGAATCCAAAAAGAAATAATATTATAGCTGCCTAATGAAATGTAAATGTTAAGTCCATTACAAATGAGAGTGATTTTTATAAATCTTTGCTTCATCAGAAAGAGATTATAGATTATGTCGGTAAAGTAAAAATAAAAGAATGAATAGATTTGCATTAATATTATGTTATTAAAGTCTAACTGAGGTTAGATTAGCAATAAAACAAATTTTAACTTATAGTGACAGTAAGCTAACCTTTAAAATTACTTCTGTCAGTTTGACAATTGAGGTTATGTAATATATATTTTTCGATTTAAACAGCGTAATAGAAGTAAAAGAATTGCAATTGCAAATCACATAAGTAACCTATATTTTAACGCAATTAAAAGCTCATTTTGCATCTAATATTTAATGGATTTTCTAAATTCTAAAAGCTAATATATCCAGCTTTTATTAATTTATTGCAAAATCCAATTATGGATTTACACTCTCACGTGTAACAGGCCACAAATTTACATTCATTTTGTGGTTCTACTAACAACCATGACCTATACGATATTAAGTTTGTAAATTATTTTCTGTTCTGCAACTACAAGAGGTATTTTTAATCTTTACAAACATCTATCTAAAGAAATAACTACAAATATTTTTTGCTTCTTTTTCTTGCAAATATTCCACCAAAAAATAAAATAATAATTGTTTTACAACTTAAAAACTATTTACAAACTACAGACAAAAAAACTATATAGACACATATATATAAATTATTCAACATTACTTTTTATGAAATGTTTTTAACATTGATATGTTTAACGACACACATGTTTGTCGAAAATTTACAACAATAAGGGTTTTTCGTTTTTGTATGACTTTCACACTTGTTATTCAGGGTTTCTAAAACACAACTTATTGTTGCTGATAATAATAAAACTTAAATTCTAAAAACAAATTTCAATTTTTCTCATGATATGTATGGCAAAATTAAAATCCAAAGACCCTGTCACACCTATAATATTCACATCATGTCTATTTACGTAAAATTTAATTAAAAGTAGAACGATAAAACATTTCCATTTTTGTATTTTGCTAATTAATATGAAAGATGGGTTGTCTATATAAAAATAAAACAAAAAATAAAAGAGTTTTGAGATCAAAGTTGGCAGTCTAAAAATCAAGCTTTGCTACTCAAAGCAAAATTGGCAGTGCTTTTGCTGTGAATTGCACTTTTATATTTTACTCCGAATAAGTTTCTTTCTTCCAAACAAACAAAAATGTTTATGAAGTGATTTTAAATCAAGTAAATTTTCTTCTGAAAAAATATTTTATTTAAAAAGCTTCTATTCTAATTGTTTTTTCTATTCTCCTGTTAAGTCTTTAAAGCACAATATAAAATAAAATTAATAAATATGATTAGTACTGTGTAAAGCTAATAAATGTACAGAAGGGAACAAACAAAAAATACGACACCATATTCTAGTAGCTTTAAAAAATACAATAAACTCATAAGATTACCAAGAGCTGTCGGTGTAACTATTTTTCTCCACAACTGTACAATTGTCAGTCCTGTACATATTATTCGTACAAAATCTCTCCTTCAAATTTCGTTAGTACCTTTAAACCCATCTAACAAAAATCTTTTATCATTCTACTTAAAATAAACAAAAAAAAGTACATAATACATGGAATGATCTTATGTCTAATATAAACCAGTAAACACTTCATTTTTAGTTAAACCCTTTTTTCACAAAAAAGGGTTTAAAAGACATTTATTTGTTTTTTTTTCTTGAGCAAGAACAGGCAAGCAATAACACGCGATTCTCGGACCGTCATCACATTTAATTATATAATAATATAACAAAGTACATATTATTTCAACTCGGTATATAAGAGAGGGAGGGCTGAAAGTTGTTTGATACAATCAAAAAATTGCAAAAGCCAACAAATTTAATTAGTAACTAGTTTAATTATTATTATTTAATAATAACTTTTATTTTTTTAACGTCACTTATTAATTGATTATGACGTTGTTGAGGTCACTGAAGATCGTCTTCGCATTTAGGAATGTCGAATATTTCGGCAAATAACGGAGGCAGCGTCAATTTCGTCCAGTTTACTCTGAACCAATCTAAGTGAGCTGTGTGTTTAGCGCCTAAGTTCCTTAGTTCTGGCAGTTTTATTAGTAGATTCGAAAATAACTGCGGTTCGCTCGCGTGATTACGACCCACCTGTAATCAAAAAATTATTGAGTAGGAGAGGCTCGCAGAGTTTTCTTGTAGAATTTAGATAGAAATTACGCCTACTACTATATTGGGGTCCCTTGCGGTTTTTCAAATGGGGAAGGCGAATTATTATTTTTGATATCCAGCCGTGATAGTAACTAATGCAAATGTAATGTAAAGTCTAAAATGAGACTGTAACGTTCGGTAACAGGTGCAGAATGCGACTACCGGTTTAAATTTCTGACGTTAATTTGTCCATTATTTTGAAATGTGTAGAGGAAAGGGTTATTTCGAGATAATTGATGGTAGTAGATATTCCGTTACAAATGTTTCAAACTTGTATTGTGCTTATGTTCTATTCTGTAATAGCTTCGGATGTTGTTGATAATAAAATTACATCGCCCTTTTGACAATTCACCAAGGGATCTAGAGAACCGCAGAACGACCACAGTAACTTCAGATTACGAATGTTTGATAAACAAAACAATGGAGCAACCGTATTCTTGGAGTATCTTTCGTTTGGTTTTAGACAAATGAATGTAACATTAAGAGCGATTTTATTATTGAAGGCTACAGAGATGGCAGAAAGTTTAAAACTCTTATTATTCATTTGTTAAATAGAATTAATTCAAAATAACTATTTGAAATTCAGACTCTTTCATCCAAAATTAACTGGGGACTGTCGTCATTGCCAATGTTTTATTGCAGATAAACTAGACAAACTGCAACGATTACCCTTCCTAAAAATAACAACAGTCAGTATTAGTCAATGCTCTATTTGAATAACGGAGAGTTCCTTCAGACGACCTACTTTCAGAGCAACATACGTAACTGAATCTACATTAATAGTTTTTGTGTCGATGTACAATTATAAGCTCACTATACAGCAGAAGACAGTCTCAGTTCAACAGGTAATAGGCGCAATAAGGAAGAAATGACCGTCAAAATCCAGAAAGAGTAAAGTTTAGCTTGCAAACTTAAATAGGATCATGATCTTGTCCTCTAGGTATGAATTCCATTTTACAAACACCACGAGACGGAACTCATCGGAGATTCCATCGGGATTTAAATTCATTAAATCAACACAGCAACCAAACAACTTCTAACAAGTAGAAGTATCTTAAGAGTCTTTTCCAATCTATGCACCTTGCTGCCTTTTGTCAAATAAATAGTTTTGCTACTGAAATGTGGAAGTCCAAAATTTACTTTGGCCAAGAGAAAAGCAAGGTTCAAAAAGAAGTATGTTTGGAAACTAAGATCAGGTGAGACCAAAGTACTTAACCTAAGTAACTGTTCTTAATCACATGTTACAACATATGCATGAGGAAACTGCAAGTTTATCGTGGTGGTAACAAGTATAGGAAGATTACCTTCAGAGAAGGAAATTTCTATGTAGTTTCCAGTAGCTGACGCCATAAATAATTATTACAGCCCATTATCTAAACTAAATCGCAATTATTAGTAATCTATTCACCAAATTCCTTCAAACTCTTGATCTTCTCTTTACAATCAAAGTAATGTCCCAAAAACAGCACCAAAATCCCGAAAGCCTGACTGGGATGTTAGAAGTTTGAACCCTCGCCGTTCCAAAACGGATAAAAAGAAACTAATGATACTTTTGCAGTAGACAGAGCTTTCAAAGCTGTATCGAATGAGCTCAAAAAACGGGAGTCATGACCCCTAAAAATCTGTATCCGACCCTTTTGCAACAGATTCTTTAATCTACAGACGGCGAGGAACAACCGTTGTACCATGAAGAAAATATAAGAAAAAAATAAGAAAGAAACAAAATTTTACAGGAAAACACGCAGTATTGGCTGATGTTGCACTAAAAAAGACTAAATTCGAAAAACACAGTTTTGGGCTCAGGGATTCCTATTTTGGCATTCTATACCCGTGCTTAACGTACTAATTAGGTTCGTCAACTACTCAAAGACTTCAATCCGAAATCAAGTCAGTTGCAACACAGTTAATTAACAACCTAAGACCACCCAGATTCTTCGCAGGCTTCTTCCCCCTCTTTACCAAGCCATTCCAGAAAGAATCAGCCTAGCCGCTAACATCTTTAACGGTCGTCTCAGAATTGCAGCTGTTTTCCTATAGTATGGATCAACTATCTTGTCTATGCACTCTAAACTCAATAAAAACCATAAAAATTCGGTGGCGGCTCGTGACTCAAATATGTGGTGGTTGCAACTGTTGGAGGTAGGTATCATCACAAAAACGCAGCTACATATCACAGCCGATTTGCACTTGACTTTGCAAACCACAGACGTCTTATGTGACATATTACACTACGTTTAAATTCATTTACTCTGTTATCGACAGTTTTTCATAAAAACGCTAAAACCCGTCAATTTTATTTTTTTATTGGGCATCTTTTTCTGTCAAAAAGAAATCCCCCCCCCCCACCACCAAACGAGTCATATTTTCTCGCCGAAATTGTAAAGCCGAAATTCTGCTGAGTACGACAACACTCCATAGGATCTACTGTTATTAATAAATTAGATACAGAAGGTCTATAATAAAAAATTCTGATTGATCCGCATTGTCTAAATTTCTTTTAAGATGATTTAATGTCAGCATTAGCTTCATTGTTCTCAAATGAGTAAGATCCTGACATTCCAAATAATAGCGTTTGGTTTCAGAATAAGTCCTGATATATTAAATTCAGTCACTGCATAGCAGTTATTTTGAACAACTGTAGATCTTTCTAGCCGTCTTCCTTAAATGCTTCTTTCTATAATTTTTTACTCTCTCTGTTATTTCCGCGAACTGCAAATTACCGATACCATAATAAATAAAGCCCACTGTATATATCATTAATATTATTGATGTCATAGCTCTTTCGGTGATGAGAGAGGAGAAAAGTCTCTTTCGAAGAAAATTTACAGCAAGAAAAATAAAATCAACGAGTTTCAGTGTTCTCCGAAACATCGATGAAACGTAAATTAATCTATGCGCGATATTCTGAACATTCCTGATATAGTGTTTTCTAGGTACTGGGGGTTGCGTGGGCCTGTAAGCCATAGTATCGGTCACCCCTGTACTTCTCAACATTACCACCAGATACAGTCAGAATACCTAATTAGGTTCGTCAACTACTCAAAGACTTTAATCCGAACTCAAATCAGTCGCAGATCTACCTTTCTGCTACTTCATACAAATTCCAGCAAGGTTCCAAATTCTAATAAATTTAGAAAAGCCACCCGTCTTGACATCAATTGAGCTTTAGACAACGTTTGCCATGAGGGGATACTTCAAAAATTTCTGAAAGTATCGCTATGATATGTAACGTTGGCAAAAAGCGTTTTTCAAAGCTCGATATTCTTTCCAATGCTGTCTATTCTTTACTATCACAATATCCTCCATTCCATACACTTAATCGTCACCCAAGCACAATTTACGGATGACATTGTCCTATGGTCACTTTTACCTGCCTTTGACGTCCAGTTCAGAGTTCTTTGTGATACCGGCTCTTCCCCCTTCAATAAAACTCAGGTGATCCCCGTACAGAAACCTTCCTCTAATCAGAAAAGAAATTTTCAAACTACTTAAGGATCACTTTTCAAGGAAGCTCATTTAGGCCTTTCTTCTTGTCACACTGTGGAGTTGTGGATAGTGTGTTTAGTAAAATCTCCTACTGAATTACTTTGATTCTTCGAGGGAAAACTTGTTGGTTTTCACCAACAGATGGAAACATTTTTCAAATCCTCGAAGAGGGAGAGTTTCAAAATTTCCTTCGGAACAGTTTTCACCCATTTGGGCTTCCTATTTACCTGCATTATATTTATCTATCTCTACTGCAAAGCAGCAACACTCGTTATGGAATACGTTTCTTTGGTTATGGGCAGTACCTTCAAAAAAGTATAAGAAGAGGGATAGATGGTCACATCTCGTACAAAAAGAAAAATGGAAGAAAACATTTTCCGAATTTTCAAAAAAGAAAAGTTCTATAGTCTCTCTCTCTCTCTCTCTCTCTCTCTCTCTCTCTCTCTCGAAATGACTTTCGTCCAGTTGCACCTCCTATTCGCCATCACCATGTCTGTCTCTGATTCAAAGCAACAATAGTCCTTAGAGAGTGAATTTCTTTGGTTACAGACGGTGACTTTAGAAAAAATAGAAGAAGAACGAATAATTGTCGTCTCGTACAAAAGAAAAAGTTAAAGTGTGACAGAACAGCACGAAACCCCCATAACCCCCAGAACCTGAAAGCAAACCAGGGCATCGGTGGGATGCGAATTTGAACGAATCTGAAGGTACGTGCAAAGAAGATGTGGCAGGTTGTGGTAGAAAGGTCTAGAAGTAGAAGGAATGGTTGGGTTTCGCTTGAAGTGAAATGCATAATAAATAAAGTGCAAGCTCGAGTATTGGAACTGTCCGACACCGAAGTTCAATAAAGTTATCTGAGATGATTTCGATGATGTTGGTTTGGGTTCACAGAATACTGAATGTACCTTTATGATTTTGCTAGAATGTTCGCTTCACAAACTCGCCTTGTAAACTCAGAGGAATATAAGTCACTGTCCGAACCGGACGAGACCGTTTTGAAGTAGATTGAAAGGTAGTTCACAACGGAACAAATGAAAATATTGTACGTGTGCAAATAAGAGCCTGGACAGCCCACGAATCTAAAACAGGA
This sequence comes from Ignelater luminosus, assembly GCA_011009095.1. Lineage (NCBI taxonomy): Eukaryota > Metazoa > Arthropoda > Insecta > Coleoptera > Elateridae > Ignelater > Ignelater luminosus. Next base: position 43,653 of record VTPC01005725.1, read on the forward strand.
ATCTACGTTTGCATGACTTGTAACCAACTGAGAAAGGAATTTCCTAACTAGGTTATAGTAGCTAGTTCCAGATGGGTGTGTAACTCATGAAATGCCATATCTTTTAAAAAAGTCCAGATGTGTTTCTTTAAGTTTTATTTGATCTACTACTGCCGAGGTCAAATTGAAGAGGTTCCTGATATTTAAAGGTTATTCTAGAAAGCACCTCGTTAACAGCCAAATAACCACCGTACGCAACAGCACCAATAGTGACTTCATTCTATTTTTACCATACTTATCTTCCACACTTTGTTTCTTCTTTCAGCCACATCCTTTTGTCAGAGAGAAATTTTCTGCCTCAAATAGTATCAACTTTTCTATCTGATAGAGTTATCGACTTGGAGCCATTACCGACTTGGAAAATTCAAACTTTGACTTGTCAGAAACGTCTCTTTCCATTTTGCATTAGACATGGCTATTCTCCTTCATTCTACCTCATTTTCTTAAAAATTTAATATATTCTACAACAACTGAATATCCAAGTCAGCTATTGGGATTGACAACAAGAATAAAATTTTTCGTGAAAATCATAAACCCTATCATAAACAGTAACAGCAAGATTATGAAGAGAGTTAGAAAAAGAGCTTGGACGCAGCGCTGATAAAATCAATAAACGTGACGATTTATCAAAAAAAAGCCTCCATGAATCCTGAGAACTCAAAAGACATTATGACCTTCTATAAAAAATAGTGGCAACAACGCAAAGAACGCACAGCATGGGGATCTTGGAAACGGTAAGAGATACAGCATCGGTTAAATGGGATGAAAGTTGGCTATTTATAGGACCTTTTTGTTGGCGTTTGCAAAATCTAGATATCTTTGATAGTTTCAGAGATATTTAAAAAAAAAGTAGATTTCTCGATTTTCGTTATTATTTTTTCCTTCCTTAATTTGAAGAGATATCGGAAAACTAAAACCACTTTTCCATTGCCACTTTTACTTCTCTATTAAAATACAGTAACAAAATTCCTGTACAACGCTTCGGTTTCAAATAACCATCATCAACTTTATTTTTTTAAATAGGCGGAAAAACAATTGAAAATTGTTTTAAATAGCTCTTGTTGTCACGATTCTAATGATGGAACCATGATAGGGTTATTTTGGTTCTGATTTTTTTGTGGTGAACGCTGCTGTGACCAACTGTAATAATTGATGTTCATTTTCAAAATTTTGATTGAGCACATGATTCTTGACATAACCCCAGAGGAAAGAAATCTAATGGTGTTAGATCAGGTGATCGTGTAGGCCAGGGTACTGCAGAATGCTTTAATTTATAGCATAAGAAATCAGAATAACCCTATCATGTTTACATCATTAGAATCATGACAACAAGAGCTATCCAAAACAATTTTCAATTGTTTTTCCGTCTAATTCAAAAAAATGAGGTTGATGATGGTTACTCGATACCGAAACTTTGTACAAGAATTTTGTTAGCGTATTTTAATAGAGAACAAAAAGTGGCAATGAAAAAGTGGTTTTAGTTTTCCGATATCTCTTCAAATAAAGGAAAGAAAAAATAACGAAAATCGAAAAATCTACTCTTTTTTAAATATCTCTGAAACTATTCAAGATATCTAGATTTTGCAAGCGCCAACCAAAAGGTCCTATAAGTAGCCAACTTTCATCCCATTTAACCGATCCTGTATCTCTTACCGCTTCCAAGATCCCCATACTGTGCATCCTGATCTTGGACACACTGTATAAATGACTTCACGATATCTTGGTCCTCTTGGTTCCTGCCACAGATGGTAATAGATAATTGTAGAAGAGGTCCTTTTGTCACAATAGACGTATAAAGAGACAAGAAGATTTTGTCGATGATTTTTAAGTGTTTATCATCCAAGTCAAGAAGATCTATTTGAATAAATGGGCATTGTTTGTACCTATAGCAGGCCATGGAGATAAAGTATTGAAAAACAGGTTTACCTGTAACCAAAGGTTACAGTTCATTCATTAAGTGTCTGTGACAATTAAGTAAACTCCCAACAGAATGCATCTAGAATGATTTCTAGATTTCTACTGCTGAATAGATCTTAATGGAGGAAGACAATTTTCTGCAAAGTAAGTAAAAATTTTAAATTTAATTGTAAATTTATTGTGATTACAATATCTATTAGAGATTTGGTTCAAGAGTTTCAGTTCAAATTATATAATTTCCGCCTTAATAAATGCAAAAGTAAAATAACAAAGTAGCACCATGGACTAGTGAATCCCCACAAATAGAAATTTGGAGTTGTAAAAATAAAAGAAACAAACAGTTTTCAGATAAGATAACAATGAGACTCATCCCCAAATGCTGAAATGACTAGTTTTTTTACCTTTGCCTGCGAGCAAGATAATGTTTTATGAATTACCAGATGGAAACTGTAACGGTGTTGCGGTTGTAAAACAGACATAAATATAATGACTTAGCTATTACATGCAGCCCTGAAAATCATAAACGTAAGCACTTTACAAATAAATATTAACGCCAAGATGGTTTGTTCTGGATAATCAAAACAGTAAATGATAAATAGTTAGAATTTATCGTGTGATGGTTAAGATAAAATAAGCACAATAGTAAACTAAAGCCGTCAAACAACCATTATTAGGTAGCTAACCATAACATTCTGAATGTTTTGTTGATGTAATCGCTTTAAGGTAATAATGCATTTAGATACCATGCAGCAGCAGTACTATATTTCAACTTCCTTATTATAAACTTTCTTGTTTTATGAGTTTTTGCCCACAAAGGAATTACTTGCGAAATTAACACAATTGGAAGATTTTTCCCTAGTAACTCATCTTGATATTTAGTTTGGATCTTATCGTCGGAAGAAGAGGCATTGAAATTAAAAACTTTAAAACAATTTCTAAAGTCTAAAAATAACGATTTTTAACTTTTAAAATATTACTTACTTGTACTTTTAGAGCCTCTATAAGTTTATCCTGATGATGTTCTATCGTTTTAACATCGGTAATTCCGGGTCTATCAGCTGTTAAAAGTACGACAGCAGAAAAAAGACCCAATTCCGTATCGTTCAAGGCCAAAGCGTTGAAACTATTCGTGAAATGTATCACCGATGCAACGAAGTCGACCTGTAAATTATAAACAGAAGCACAGTTTAGATGTAGTTGTTATTGATCGGGAGCATATCCCCTTACATCGTACATAATTTCTAACTGTTGTCTCGTGGCCGTCGTCCCGTCATCGAACATCATCGAAGTATTGGACGTTAGCCTAGCTACGTGACTAAGCCATATTTCGAAGAAACCTATTTTTATTAGTATTAGTTGGTCATCCTGTCCCAGGTCACAAAATCCCGGAACTCTTTTAGCAAATTCTACGACCCTTTGAACACATGGGGTAACGTTCGCCGCGAACTGCTGCCACAACCAGCACTTTTGTTGCTCCAGCGATTCCGCCGTCGAAGTCGCCACTTCGTTATCTTCCGGACTCGCTGGAGGCGGAAGTGATAACGGTTTCCGCACTAAATTTCTCGTGTGCTCTTCCGTGTATCCGCAATTGGCGTGGTGTGCCTGGGAGACGGTCAAGATGATATCGTACACCGCAAGCTGCTTCGTCTCTGTGTCCGACTGGTCAGCATCCGTGGTGGTGACTCTCGAACTTTCGTCCGTACTCCGCTCTCTCGAACGTTTCGGCACGCGGCCGTATCTTACAGCTGCAATAAAGAAAAATAAGAAATGAGGGATTTTAAAACGAATAAACTGGAATCGTGCACAAACTTACAATCCCTAGACATGCCGACAGCTAGGCATTTTTTGAAACGACAATATTGACATCGATTTCTGTTCAGGCGTATGACGAGGCATTTGCCGTCTCGAAGACACCGGTATTCTATTTGCTTTTGTATGCTTCGTCGAAAGAATCCCTGGAAATAATTTGTTATAAGATGCAGTAGACTGTGAAGTTATCGATTGTAGACGTATTTTATTATTAAACTTTTTTGTATGTGTATCAAAAGAGGAAGAATTTATTATATCATGCGAGGTATAATAACATAAATCATCGGTTAGAAAGAAACGAAAGCATTTATGAGTGACACGACATAAATAATTTTCTATCCACATTAATCTATATTTGATTTCATTTAAAAGCTATATACGAGCAACATGGCGGAATCTATTTTGCACGCTACCCATAAAAGTTGGCTTTGTTTACTTATTTCGATAATGGGAAGAAAATCGTACTTAATAGCCAAACATCAAAGGCTATTACAATTTTATACCTCTTTAAGTTTGTATACAGGATGTATCTTATTAGGCTACCTTGTTTTGCTTTCTCTTTACGTGACTGACATAAGATATTTTGAATCAAGGATAAGATTTCACAAAAAAGTGATCACCGATCAAGATACCATAGATGAACTACGAATAAGACATGTATCTTCATGGATAGGTATCTAAAAACTTCAGTATCACCCAGAAAAACAAGAATATCGCTATCTTCAGTTGGTGTCATGTAAATTAACCTTAGTTTGTTTAAGATCTTGTTACTCATCTACGCTATTTCTTTTAATCACCATCGTGACATTTCTTTGGAGGCGCCTGATATTAATTCTGATACCTAAGAACCTAATAATGCTCAAACTTCAATTATAAAAGTTAAAGCTCATTGAAAACCAGCAGAGCGCCTGTGAAATCGTCAAGAAATATTTAAGTTTTCTAAGTTTCCACTTGAGATAGCCATTACCACTCATGTAGAATTACAAAGATATTTGTTCGAATTGAGTCCTTGGATGCATTCGGAAAGTAAAGAAAAGTAATGTTGGGACCGCCTTCGCAACAAACTGAAGTTTATCTAAAAGTGACAAAAACCTTTGCGGGCTTTGTTAGCTGTGTGGCCAAATGCTATTAAAGTCTAAACAAGATATTCTGGCTTATTTCAGCTTCATACGCATCACCTGCAGCTTCAATATACTTAGAGCCCATTTGTTGATGGGAAAAAGTCACATTGGAGATGATGTATTCGAAGAAAGCGACATCCGTCGTCTTTTCTTTCCAGCTGTCGGAAATTAGAAGGGATCCATCCGTTATAGCACATCTTCATAATGGCAAGAAATTGACTGTCTCATCATCAGCGTCTTGAGGGCCACCAACTTTTTTTTAAATTTTTTGATGTTTTCATCACTGTTGTAATTTAAATCAAATTTTTGATATTTCACGACAAAAAACACTATCAGAGTATAAACAAAGACAGCATGTGGTACTTTTCAGTTTTTTAATGAACAATAATTAAATTTACAGATAATGGAAGCCTAGAATTAAGAAAATTCATTTTCGGAAAATAAACTTAAAAGATATCGAGAACGAAATTTTCACTTCACTGCATCCGGCGGTGCATATCCCTAATGAAATCGCGAATATCATTTTGCAGAATATTCTGCCATTCTTCCTGAAGTGCCACACGAAGTTCACTTTTTGTGGTTGGTGCAACTGCACGACTTCTAACGCGCCTTTCCAGCATGTCCCAAACATGTTCTATAAAGTTTCCATCCGGGACGCTACCAGTTTAGTTTTTCTAGGCTGACTTTCATAAGGTATGCAGTGACGCACCTCGCTGCATGCGGTCTGGCGTTATCCTGCATCAGAACAAAGTCATCGCCTATAAATGGAGCAAATGGAACTACGTGATTTGCCAAAACTTGCTTAATATACCGCTGTGCGGTCAGCGACTCTCCATCAATAGAGATCAATTCGGTGCAGGCTTTCATTGATATTCCTGCCCACACCATCACTGAGCCTCCTCCATGGCTAAGCTGCGTGCTAAACGTGCACTCTGAAGATACACATTCTCTTCCATCTGGTGAATGTAGACAGAACCGCGACTCAGCAGTAAACAGTACAGTACTCCATTGTGCCAAATTCCAAATCAAATGTTCGCGAGCAAATTGTAGTCTTGCTACTCGGTGACGTCGGAGTAACTTAGGTCCAGTTGCTAGCCTGTAAGCTTTCAAACCGACCTCCCGTACTGTCCACACACTTAATTCGGTACCATGAACTTCGCAAAGTTGATTTTCTGTTTCTGTTGAAGTCAAATGACGATTCCGTAGAGTATTAAGAACAGTAGCAATAGTTTTTCCTTTCCTACCACATCCCGGTCTCCGTATATTTCTGCCAGTCTTTCGAAAACGAGCAAGTACCTTTTGGATGGTAGAGTGGCTGACATGAAATACTCTAGCCATATACCGCTGGCTTATCTTACACAAGAGCTACAACTTTAGCACAACCTTCAACACTTAAAGCCATAATGAACGCACAAATTTGCAGTAAAACAGACAGTGCTTTGGCAGTAACAAATGCTCATACAGTTAAAAAACGCGGGCACCTCAATCCAATTGATTGAATCTTGAATTTACGGTAGCATATTTTTAAATTTAATTTTAGATGATTATTGTTCATTAAAAAATCTGATACGTGCCATATGCTATCTTTTTCTATATCCTGATAGTGTCTTTTGTCGTGAAATATCAAAAGTTTGATTCAAATTGCAACAACGACGACGAAATGATCAAAAAATTAAAAAGAAATTGGCGGCCCGTTTGTTTTGCACCCGAGTGTATTTGGGTTTACAAAGTACAGCGCCGAGGTAATGATATCTTCTCACCATTATTGGAATGCCCACAATAGAACTTGGATAGATGTTTTCTCATTCTCTTTTCAATGCCCACAACAGCTATCTTCCCGAGATTTGATAACTGTAATAAGGTGCTTGTTGAGATGAGCATGGCCAGTAACTAAGAAAGCCTATCTGTATATTTCCTCTGCTCATTTTGAGGTGGGAGTCTGCAGTTCTGCAGGTTGGTCTCTTTATCAGAAGTTTAGCTTGCTTGCAGTATGTCATATTGGCCCATTCACTCTGAAATCTTTGAAGAATCCAGTCAGTCGTACATTTGTTAGTACAGTTTAGTGGGATACCAAGAGCCGGCTCCAGTCATCCAGAGAAAGGATCAGTGAAAATGCGGTAAGTTTCCTCACTAAAAAGTTAAGAATCCAAAAGTGTCCACCATCATGTCTCGTTCCTAATCAACAACCATTTCGCCAGATCTTGTACATCACAAGATATTAAAGCGATTGTTTTTCCAATCAAGATCTCTGTTCATAACAAGAAGTATTTACTCATTCTATCCTAGTGATAATACAATAATGTATGATGTCTCAAGTAATGTAACTCAAGGAAGTTCCAAACTGCAATAGATCAAGGTCTTTAGAAATTCTTGTAACTGATCTTTGAATCATTCATTTACTGCATTATCATGGTCATCATCACGATATATCTAGCTTTTGACGTAAACAATTTCAGTTTTGGAAATGAGCAGAAATAAAATAGAGAACTTTAATTAATTTTGTATGACAAGAATCTGCCTGGATCAGCGTATTTCTAGGATCTCGCTTTTTGTTGAGTCAATGTAACTTTTCACGGTTTTCGTTATCTCTTATCTCATATTCACCTTGGTCTTTCTTAAAAGCTACCGATTTTGTATGCAGAGAAGCTCCGAGTTGGAGAATTAGAGCATAATCACCTTCCTTCTAGGTTCAGCACCACCCTTTTACATGCTGTAATGTTTTAATAAATCACCAATCCAATTAAAATTGTTTTACTGGCCTTTGTTTTCCTTTTCCATCGCATCACTATTGTCGACTTCATATAAAAGTTCCAAAGTTTCCTTAACTTAAACAACTCAGGCATCAAAAATGTTGTTCGGGATCAATTTTCTTATTTTAAAATTAACTGCTCCATACATTCAAATTTCTACCAGTCCATTAATGATTTGCAGAAAAGGTTTCAATGCTCAGCCAAGTCAAACCCTGATCTAGCCTAAATCGTTTCGAGATCACATGAGGCACATGATTAAAGTACTCAAAAGACCAAGACCGTTAAGATTCAAAATCCAGAATCTCGATCAAACTAAAAATCAAAGATATCAAAAAAGTTTTTTGAAAGATAAAAACAAAATTGTGCTAATTTCTGGCAACTGAAGCATGTTAGTACAAGGACAGAGTCAATGTCAGGTATATTATGATAATTTCTAAGAAAAGAAGTGTCTTTGATCAAGAAGTGTTTGACTTTTTACATGTTCTCCAACTTTTGAGAGTTTGTACCATTTATCCAGTAATACTCTGCATTTAATCTGTTCTTGAATAAGACACGTTAATTCTGAGGTGACAAAAGCAGAATGTAAAGATTCTGACGAGACGAACTGCGCCACGCCGCCAAGAAATCACAATTCTCTCAGAAGTCCAACTGTTGATTGAATGGACTGTTATGTATGTTATATAAATGCCAATCTTTTCGATTGCCTGAGCGCTCGTACAACTTATCGCCATCGCCAGTTCTTAGGAATCTATGCTTAACGTCTTGGTCTAATAAAAGTTATGTGCAGAACTTAATTTCATGCTAGCAAAATTTGAGTTATAAACTATAGAATACTAAGGTTTTCAACAAGAGGTAATAAAGACAGTAAGAAGGTCAGGTTCATGATGATAAACATTTTTTGAATCTTAAAAAAATGTAAAAGGTATTCTATCTCTGTTACAGTGTACAACCTCATTTTTTTTCTCATGCCATTACACACGAATTCTTAATTTATAGTCGTCATCTACTCAAGATAGGCTGAGTAATACTGAACATAGTTTGGTTCCTTTGCCAAAATCCCACCTCCTAACACTATATTTATTAACAGAAAGTCGTGGTATACAAGAAAGCGTTGGTTACGACAAGCAAAAAGGTCAAGTACAGTCAACTCATAAAGTAATGTCCCAAAATGATTTACATTCCGGTATTTAATGTCTAAATTAATGACAATCTTTGCAATCTTGGTTAATCGATTACTATCTATGAAATGCAGGATTTGCCATTAAATGAGAAGTTAAACGGTAAAATGTAAAACATTTTGCGACATTACTTTATGAGTTAACTGTACAAAACGTACAAGTATCTGTTCTGCTGCCCTGGAATCAGAACGCCCTATAACGACTTCTAGTGACGGGATAGATGGCAGGTGAACTCGATAAACTGAGTTCTAAAGGATCAGGCATTGGTTCTGAGCTCTTGCTAGACTTAACAAGTCGTGTTCCTTGTGCCCAGTTAGGTAATGTGACATTAAAAATGTGAAGTGGACGCAGAAGTTGCAAATAGGCCAAGAACCCCGTAACAAGAATCACATCGGCCTGACTGCTGAGAAAAAGCCTCCGGATTCTAAATATATCAACTGCAATTTTCAGTGACCACTGCAAACTGAAAAAACACTTGTCATGAAATAGATGTGGAGCACAGCCATGTATACCAAAAGTATGGAAACAGCCCTTTATTTTCTAGAAGAATGTTTAGCGAGAAGGCACATGAGGAAGATTAACCCTTTCGGTCCCAGCGTACACTACTGTGTACAGCAGTTTCAAGGCTTCTAAATACATTGATTCAATTTTTACCGCTTAATCTCGGTGTTCATGTTAGTGAACATACATACGATAGAATTAACGTGAAGCAAGTGCTGGTATCTAGCGCCAAAAAATAAAATAAAAGTATTACACGAAACATAGATGTCTGTAAAATATAGTGTAGTGTTCTATATAATCGTCGTTTTGTTTATTTAGAATTCAACCAGCCAGTTTGAAAATTTTGTGTGTTGTAAAAAAGGTGCTTTTGTAGTGTGCAACGTATTAGTTAAAGTGCTTGTTGATTTTGTTTTGTTTTGTGAGTAGGCTCAAGAGCGTGCATTGTGGTGTACACTACGTTTCAGCATTGTAAATACACTAGGTACATCTAACCTCACTTTTCAATTTTTTTTTCTAATACATAATTTAGCAGACTACAATAAGTAGAAAAGCTTATTTGACGCACGACGAACTTGTATATCTGATTAACAATGACTTGTCAGACATAGAGGAGCTCATTGATGAAACGGATGATGGGCGGGAAATAGACTTCTACCAAGAAAATGGTATCAGTAATAAGATAATACTAATAATGTAGGTTATAATATTTTTTTCTCTGTAGACGTTTCTGACAAAGACGACGAAATAGTTGCCACAACTTCAGAGGAAATGCAATCTGAATAGAAAATTAAAGATGACGTTGTACATTCTTTGGAGCCTCAATATCAAAACGATAGAACGTCAGCCCGTGTCTTCTAAGATTCCTCAAAAAACCAGCAAAAGTAGTAAAACCGCCCTCATCAATTCATATTATGTGGAAAATGAGTTAACACCAAAACATTCGCTGGCGGAAAAATGTGCTCTATGTGACCCCAAATATAAATTGATTTGAACCAGGCATTGATAGGGTTACTGAATTAAATAGTCCAGTGTATTTTATCAAGCAATA
>VTPC01005731.1:280-11771 GCA_011009095.1 Ignelater luminosus
ATCAACTTAATCTAACTTGTTGAGTCCTCTAATTGTTTCTGTCTTGTCGTAATACCTGTTCACTCCAGTCTGGTTGACTTCTATTTCTTATATGCCTTAAGGTCATCTTCCCAGTTTCTTCTTGTAGATTTCTTCTACATTGCCTTATCTTTTCTGTTTCTATTTTCTCTGTTTTTCCAACTCTTCCTTAGCCTGGTATTGATACTTCGTATCTTTAATATAGCCGATTCCATTTGTTTCAGCTTTGCATATTTGTTATTCATTATGCAAATAAAATCAAAATCCTTCTTGATTAATTTCGTTTGGTGATGGCTGTAGTATAATATTTAAATTATTTTGTGTTGTTTTTTGCTTGGCGACCTTTGTAAACTGTACTTTTAAATTAGATTTTTGTTGGTCGTGGGCTTAATTGCTGAAGCTGCAAATTATTTTATTTTTTTCTTAAATATAATGTTCATAATCCTAACAGTATCCTTAATTTACTTTAAGTCGCTAACACTTACCCCAGGTGTCTATTCCAAAAACTCTATCCAGTCGTAGAATCAAAAATTCTAGTTTTTCGAAGAATTCTATTACTAAACCTAAGAAGGTTTCTGTTTTTGACACAAGGTATAAAATTGCATGTTCAAAGATCACACGTTACCAACCTCAATTATTGATTGCACGCAAAAACTGTTTTTGCCACTACACTCAGTTTAGACAGTAGTACAGTCATCAAATTTAAAATACCTAATTGAATTTTCCCAAAAGGTGTTGTTTAAAGAATCCTCGAATCATCAAATGAAGTCAAATCTTTTTGGAACTTTAAATACAACCTGTAGCATTATGACGTCGTCGATATGTGATAAATCACATCATAGTACTTTTTGAATGACATTCCCAAATTCTAACAATGCATCTTGTAGAAGTCTCAATGCTCTATGCATGCATATAATCTGAATCGAACCGAACCTACAGTAAAATATGCTTCAAAAGCAATAAAAATTCACGGGGATGGAGACACGTAAATTAAGTCTTCAAGTCAAACCGATGGCATGAGAAACTTGTACTATTTAGATTGCAGTGGTTTTTCTATTTTGTCAGCTTACTAATATTTGCGATAGTTAATACCGGCATTGCTCATCAGGGGAGCACGCTAACCACCACGTTTACTAGATGTACGTAACAAAAAATGCGCACTGAGTAATTGTTGTGAATATACGGAAATTAATTACCATAGATTGTGAGACTGACCAAAAGATGACAAAATACAAGGCAATTGCAATTTATTTCCCTTCAATAACGTTTGTTAAGATCATTTAATAATTATAGTTCCCGTTAGCATTATGCTAAATTTCAGTTAATATCTATTATAATATTGTACATAAAATTATTCTGTTCCGAATTTATAAGACGCAAATTGTATTACGCATTTTATATCTCTGTAAATATTTAATTTTCTCGTCTTCGATAAATGTTATTTGCCTTTGCAAAGTCAAGAAATAAAAAGTTTGTCCCTTTCTCGCTTCCTCTGCTGCGATTAAACAAAGTTCGAATCCTTTGAAAATTAAATATATCTCTAATTTTCTATTTCATTTTTCCTTATTCCGAGAAGTTTGTTGTTATAATCCAGGCAGTAGACACAGAAAATAAGCTTCTTGATACTAAATGCAAATTAGATTTGCACGTTCATTCCAATTCAGATACTTAGGAATGAGTAGCTTTCCCCATCTTTCGCGGCTACCAATCAACGCAATAATGTCGTCATTAGGGCGAATGATGTTATCGAGGGGAACCGACGCCACGCGTTGGCTTCCGTTTTACGCCTCTTTTTCGTTGGAGAAGATTGAAAAAGTCTTGCTTGAACTCTTGCGAAGAACGCTTGCGTTCCTTCCTTTATTTTTTTATACCTGGAGATTTTCCCTTTGGGAATTGTAAAAGTCGCAAAATTTTCTAATGTAGGTTATATGTTTAACCTACATCAAACACAGTTTTTCAGAGTGTAAGCGTGCCGCGTCTTCAAGACATCGAAGAAGAAATATCGTTAGTTTCCCGTCGCTTATTTAACATTACAGTGTTGTGACTGGATAAGATAATCTCCAGAAGGTGTTATTGTTACTCTTATTATCTTAATAGAAGTTTCTGTACCGTTCCGTCAAGCATTTCTGTAAATACTTGTACATATCTTTGGGAATCCCCCAGTCGCCAGCTGTTATCACATCACACAACAGAATTATCACAGCAGCTGTATCTTAGTTTAGTGGGTAAAAAAAGCCAGTATAAAGGTTTTCTGTACTAGTGTTGTAATTATCCCCGAACGTATTGGGATTTATTATTAGCTGTAAGTTTATTTTATCTTACTACTATATTTTCGAAGTTATCGAACATTTGTCTACGTACTTATAAGAACCATTTGTGCGTTTCGCAATACAAGTGAGCTGCGAGATTATTATGCACCTCGTAAGAAGTTGCTATTATTTATTTAACTTGGAATATAAGAAGTTATTTTGCCGTCACTTAAATTATGAAAATTTAATGGTTAGATTTTGTAGTTTAATGATATTATTGAACTCGTTGTACAATATTTAGCAACGGATTAACTGGTCATTTATATAGGTCAAAGTTTACTCAGACTGGCGCCCTCTCGATTTAAACCCATTTTTACACGTTGAAGGTTGGGTCTGAACAACCCAAGTGTGTTTTCTTTACACACATCTAAAGCGCAAGGAGGCTCCATAAGATCATAAGGAGCATTGCGATTACCAAAAATGAATCTCAAAAAATTGAGAATGCTATTTAAAGATTTATGGTCTCATTTTATAAAGCAAAAAAAACAAATTATCCTTACAAATTTTTTTTATTCAAAATGCAGGTTCTGGTAATGGAGACTCCTTAAGGAATGGACGGTTCTGAGCTTTTCTTACCTAGTGTACACCACACCAGTTGATCATACTGTGATTTTCAGAACTTTGTCTTTCACCGTTACAAAGTAAAAATAAAAGCCCCAAATTGCTTATATAATAAGCAAAAAATGTAATTGCTTTAAATAATGGATGAAGAGGAAGATGAGCTCCAATATTCACAATTAGAAAGAATGAAAACTCAAACACAAAAATCAACCTAACGTTCAAGACTAAGGATAAAACAAACACAGATGATGCAACTAAACAGCACATAAAGCACACAGGATCATATTCACAATCGGTTGATTAAAAAGGTTTTATTTTAAAACTGAACTTAGTCCGATGTTACTATACACTTATTTCAAGGATCACCAAAATCAAATAAAAATAGACAGATCGGTGATGCAGCGCATAACAAAAGGGAAAAACGATTAGATATTGGATTCCAAGAACACAGAAAGAATATCAAAAAAAAGAAAACCAAACAAGATTGTGCAGCATACGTGGAATCAAAACCACTGCATGCAGTGCAACGGCAAGCAAGTAGTGACCAAGCTTTACGGAAAACTAATAAGAGTTTCAGAAATAACTATATGCTACTGGAGGACCAAACAATAAACAAAACTAGCTGTAACCCTTGAGAAAACAACTGAGAGATTATGAGAAGATGAGTTATATCTAGTCCAAAGACATCCTTTGCAGATAAAAGCTATTGTTATGCTTACAAGTTAAAAAGTTTCTTGGCATGTCAGATTTAGAATTGAACGGAAAGCACTCTTTACATTTTATTGAAGTCTTTGTGTGGTTGGAATTAACAGATTAGCAGAAAAGACTGTTTGTTGTTTTACTTTGATGTAGTTTGTCCAAGAGTCGTTTGAAAATATTTTAATAAATTAACCTATCAAGAACTAACACGCTTAAATTGAATGTTTATTATTATTTCAAATAATGTTAAGGCAAAATTGTGATACAATTTATCGTATCAGGTAAACAAAAACGTTTACTTGATAACATAAAGAAATATTACAGGATAAAATATTAAACCTTGTGGAACCCGGAGGTATAACTATATGACAGCGCAAAATTATTGACACGCAATGCTTTATAAATGTTTACTTCTTTAGCAACTTTATTGCTATGAGAAAGGCAGTTCGATAATTTAGATGACACGATTTCATCTGAATTTCCTGTTTTTCCGTTTTTGGAAGACTCAAAACTGTTTACACATAAAGATTTGTTTCTTTTTATTTATGTCTAAAAAATACAAAATGCTTTCTAGCTTCCTACTGGGTAAAAAATTCAGAAAAACCATTTTCCATTTCTAATTTGCATGCTATTTACTCTAAAAGATGAAAAATGTATCTTGATCACTGACAGTAACAAAAAGTGGAAACTTTTTCAATTATAAAAAATAAATAAAGTGTCTTCTTGTATATGTAACTAAAAACAAAGCAAAGTAAAAAGAAATTCGCTAAAAATTCATAAGTTTTCTTCTAAAATAATACATTCGTGTGTGGAAGAGATATAATATTTCCAGCTCCCTAGAATATTTTATGCTATCGCAGGTTAAAAATCTTTATTTCGCAGGCAACGAAGAATCAGTCAGCAGAGGAAATAGGGTGATGTGAAAATAAACGAACCAAAAACAAAACAATAACATCATTTTAAGCACATCGGAAGAACTAGAAGGTATTAAAAAAATAAAGAGATACTGTTATTGATATCAGTGGCTTTTTATTACTTTGGGGGAATTTTGGAAATAAAATATCTTTTAGTGGCTGTTGTTATCGTTTAAAGCGTTTGTTCATTTTTATTTTGTATTTAAAAAATGTTCAAAGCACAAACTATTTTTGCTTAAATACAAAAATTAAATTATAAATTTTATACCCATAAACAATATAGAATTTAATGGTTATCATATAATTATAGCTAACATTTACGTATGGCTTTCAGATAACATTTCTGTTATGCAAATAAGTAGTTCTATTGTTCTATCGTCTAGAGTTAACCAAATGTTTGTCTAAGAGAACCATTTTTATATTCTAAAAATAAAACCAACATTACAGAATAAAACAAGACAAACAGCAAATGTTTTTGCTGATGTGAGAGAATACAGTTGGTACTTTAAAGGCAGCTGTAATAAGTACGTTGCGCTACATATTATACACGATCTTCTGAAACTATGTTCTTTCTGACTTCCTAATTAGGTATTTCAGTTGGAGGATATTTACCCATCTTATCTCATGCTATGTATTTCTTATTAGTTTTTGTTATAGTACTGTTATAGTATTGTGCTGTGCCCTAAAACTTAATGGTAAATTTGTTGTTTATATGTTATGGATGGTGTCGAAACTACTTTAGATACGTCTAACCCAATCTCTTCGGACCTAACATAACTCTACGTGACTTAATTTTTGATTGGTCGTGGAATAAAGAAATAAAACGCCTTATTGTTTTGTAACAGTTTATGTTTGTTGATAAATCAAACGTATTCCCACTCATTACTGATTTGGACGTAAACCCGCCCGCAAATCCTTAGTTGATATTATTTTGCCATTCTGGCTTGTATCTCTTCTTATCTATACAGGATGAACAAAAACATAAGAAAAAACAGGGCATGTTATAAAATAGAACGAGGCAGGCCAACTGGGAATTCTCGTTGACGAAATAAGTACTATCATCAGCAAGGATTTATAAGCACTGCCAAATACTAAGATATGCATAGGTATATGCACGGAAGATTAATAAAATATGCACTGGGTTTTTAAAAATATGCACTTAATTTTTCAAAATATGCAAAATGTTGAATGCAAATATAAATTAAAAACTTTTATTTAGCATTGGTAATTTATTTACGTTGCAAGATCTCTAAGCAAAAGTAGAATAAAAGAAAAATATAAAAGATACATAGGAATACTAAAATACAGTTAAATATTTATAGTACAGTCAAATTAGCCGTTTTTCCAGAAAAGTTCACAAAAGTTTCGACACTTTGTAAGGTTATTGGAGGAAGTCCCCTAATATATGAAACATAATTATCCCCCTCTTTCTTGGTGAACTTAACAAAAAATATATACTGTACAAAATTAAAGCAGACAAGATGTCCTACATGAATACCAATATATACAGTAAACAATTAAATTTCTGCGGAATTATTGTATTATGTATGTAAGAAAAACAGAAGGTGAATATTTTTCTTATATTGCTTTTTCTTCTTCCTCTAAGATGATTTCAACAGTAGGGTCCAGGCCATTCAAGCAGTCACAGTGACTGTTGTGGCACACAGTCGAGTAATTCATGCCAGTTGTTTTGCAATCACACTTACTCCCACAACAACTTCTGGTGCATCTGCAGAAGATGAAGTTGAGAACATCTTCAGGAGCAACAGGATCTTTGGTTGTACTAGGCACTAGGTTTCCAATAGACCTTTGCTCCCAACTCTATTGTTCAGCAGGAAGCTCATTTGCCATCTAGAGCTGTACTTGGTGGTAAATTCAATTTGAATTCCCGCTGTGTTGGGAGGTAGAGAAGGTAGATTTGGTTTGATAGTCGAGGCAGACTTATTGAAGGCATGGTACCTAAGCAGGTTTAGAGAAGTTGTAGATGTAGGAGCTCCATATAAAGCCATGACGTATTTTCTCCGCTTTGGCTACCTCTTCATGCGCTAACTGGGGGTTGTTGAATACATTAATTATAAAGTGCAGTCTCTAATGTAGCAGCGAAAGTTTGCAAACAGCTGTTTTTCTTTTTCTGAAGGATGCTGACGTGTCACACCCTGTAAAAGCATGAGCACAAAGTATGCCGTTTTGTTGTTAATGTGTCAAAGAGAATACCTGTGCTGGTACTTTTCCCCTACTAGGCTTCTAAAAGAAATATTTCGTTAGGCAGGTGCCAAAGGTGTGAGGAGTACGAGGAGATCTATATCCTCCCCAAGTATAACTACATCTTCATATTTACAAGATTTTCCAATGGCCTAATTAAGTGCATAAATAAATTGCCTCGTACATGAAATTAGCCTTCCACTCGTAGGTGACCAAATAAAACACTTTAAAGGGCTTCCAGGGTGACTAAACGCAGCGTGGCGTGTATGTAGTCGTCAAGATAGCTTTGTGTACCCAATTTCTGAAATACCTCAAATTTCAAACTCAATTATATCGAACAAAATCATTTTTAGAAAAAGATGAATAAAATCGATTTTGTAGCAAATTTTATCTACTCTAATTTTTTATAGAATATATTTCTTGCTAAGATCGATATTTTCCGAGATATCTACAAAAAACTGAAAAGAGGTCATAAAATTGACAGATTTTGCCTTCTACCTACACGTGCTCATTAAAAAGAGGGATAATTATGTCTCATACGTCAGGAGACCTCCCCTAAATACTGTACAAGTATCAAAATTTTTGTGAAGTTTTCCGGGATACCCCCTTTTCTGCCCTCATTTGACTGTATTATTA
Organism: Ignelater luminosus; assembly: GCA_011009095.1. Classification (NCBI taxonomy): domain Eukaryota; kingdom Metazoa; phylum Arthropoda; class Insecta; order Coleoptera; family Elateridae; genus Ignelater; species Ignelater luminosus. The sequence goes on from VTPC01005731.1 coordinate 7,620, forward strand.
ATGTTAAAATAAAATACAAATTACAAAATATCAATGCATGCATAATTAGAGTAATTTTTAGAAAATGATTGATTGTTTGCTTTTGTACATCTATAGAAGTTAATTACTAGATGTTTTTCTAAATTATTAACGAGGAAAGATTGCCTTTTACCGAACGAGGATTTTAGTTGTAGTATCGAGTGCCCACAATTGTCAAAACTAATCTTACTCGCAAGTCAAGCTTTACTGCAGTAGACTAGACATATAATCTTGGTTTAAAAACAAAAATCCCTCTTAAAAACCAGTTTTTGACTGCTGAAAATGTTTTAAACAAAACTTTGCATTCATAGACATTTGCAGCATTCTAGCCACATAGCAAATCGTTTTGGGGAATGATTCCTGTTTGGGGATTTCTTAATTGTTATTTTTTAAACTATTTGTACAACTGTACACAACTGAAAGCAGGCACTTTTAAATTAAGTTCAAACTAATCTAAAAACTGCTTGTAAAAACATCATGTGAATGTAATGTATGTAAAAGTCAAGCGTCTGTTGTGACGATCTGCACATTGACGTCACACTTCTCAATTATTGCTCATAACTTCCTTATGAAAAACTTCCGAGAAATCACACACGAATATAAATACCTGAAAACTTTAATCTAAGAGAAACTTTTTTTTTATGTTATGATACCCTTTAAACTGCAATTGCTTGGAGGCAATGCTACAGAGCCAATAGTTCTTAGAACTTTTAAAGAGAAGTAAAACTTGTTTGAGGGTTTGAAGGATTCTTAGATTTTATTTTTTTTTCTCATTTTGGTAGTTTTAAATCTTTCTGTACATACGTACAATGCATTATTTCAATTTTATACTAATGTTTTACATTTTTCTTCAGAAAATCAAAGTAATTATGCATTGACATGCTCTTGATTAAAGTACATGCACAATTGACTCAAAATATGCAAAATATGCTAATTTATTTTGATGCCATTTAATTGTATTTTATTAAATACGGATAGAAACAAAAGCATTTTTTTGACATATCTATAGTTACAAATATGCATTTGCATAGAATCCGTGCCATGATCATTAGGAATATTACATCTTTCACCTAGTACGTACAATTCTTGGGTTTTTTAGAGCGTGATTTGGTTTTCATTGAATAAATAATCTACAGATACTCCAAGGAAAATATAATTTTGCTTCTTACTGTAAAGATTATTTTTTGGAACTGACTAGTTGGGATTGTTAGATTATCTATGAATGCATGAGTGTCAAATTATCTAATATTGAGTTCGTCAATATTTCAGTTTGTTGAAGGCCACAACAGTTTTTTATTCTTAAATTCTTAAGTTGTACTTGCAATTGTAATTGTATTTAAAGACCATATTCCTTAACATTTAAAACCGTTGAGAGAGTTTACCACTGCCAGTATGTGCCGTCTTGAGCTCACTTTGATTTGAAGCATAGAGACTTCGAGCCTCGCTGTGGACTTATTGAATTAATATTTGTTTTGAACTAATTGTTATAATTTTGGTACATGTGTGTGCAAACTCGTTATTATAATTTATGAATTATTCTGTTGATGATTCAATGTTGTTGAAATTTGCAAAAATAAGACTGAAATGTTAATAACGTTTTTCTACCGCTATTGTAAACAAAAAATATACAAATTAAGTTTAAGCTTAAGTTTGTTTGTTCAGCTGCAATATTTTTAAAGATAATTCTGTGTAAATGCAAATTATGTTTTGATAACATTAAAATAAGATAAGCTAGATTTTAATTCTTTCTGTAAAAGGCTTGAGCCCTAATTGTTTTTTGCTGTAACCTACACTAATCTAAATTTCTCAGATTGCCTGAATTGTCACTTAATTTTCCATGATTACACCAAATTGGCACTTCATTTACTGGAATTACCTAGAATCTTCTGTAATGTCTTTAAGCGCCTTTATAGAGTGACTACTGTAGACTAAAAAAAAACTAAAAGAACGTGACGTTTTTGTTGTTGATCTACTAATAGATTATGTAGAACGAAAAAAAAAATTGAACGTGACAAACTTCCATATAATATTTATTTTTCGCATTATTAAACATCTTTTATTGGACACATCAAAGTCCGTATTCTTAAGTGAACCTTTATATCTCCTATTTGGTTGCGGATGTTGAATGTTCTTTCTAAAGCTCATCTCGATTTCTCCTTATATCTCGTCTATACATACAAGCTTTTACTAGCACTACGAGTTTATTTTAACTTTATATAAATAAAAGAAATAAAATCTCTTTGTGTATGTATATGTGTTATGTTATGAGTTTTCTGTTTCGAATTTGATGATTTGTTTTAAAAATCTTTTCGCTAAAGCAAATTTACTATTAAATAAATATCAAGAGAAAAGTTTACTTTATTTGTGCTCATTCTTGTAACATACTTAAAATATGTAACTGCGAAGGTGAAATGAGAAAAGGCAAAATTTATGCCAAAAGTTTTTTTTGCAGATGATGAAGTAGAAAGATCAGCAACAAGTAAAAGGCGGAAAGTCGAAAAGGGGTATATGTATAGATCAATTACAGGGAGCTGAAGCAAGAAATGAAAGGAAGTGTCAATGAAGTGAGAGTAAATGAAGGCAAAAGAAAGAAAAGATAATCCAAGCAATATCCATGTGACAAAGTATCACCGCACTTTTTGAATAACGCTTACATTTTTTCTAGAGAATTCTTTATAAGTAACTGATTATAGAAGATGGAGTTGCATTAGATTAGATTATTTAGAAAACAGTATTTCACAGTAAATGAATTTTGAGGGTAGATGGTTACTGTATTGATATTTTTATCATCATCGGATGTTACTGATAAAGAAATATAAAAGTATATGTGTTGGCTAACGCTAACTAAAAGTTTTAAATGGCTTTTAACTGTTTTCCTTACACGATTAGTGAGAATTGGTTCAGTGGTGTTTATCTGATGCTTCAAAGCTCTTGGACCACAAAGAGCAGTTGCTACGTTTAATGGCATTAATCGGTGCTGTGGACAAGCCAGTGCATTTAAGGATGTCGGGACGTAAAATAGGAGATTTAAAGTTATATCACATTGCTGCTGATACCCGGATAAAACTGCATTCGAGTTGGGTATAATAATAGGTTAGATTAAATCTTCAATTAAATTGTTACTAATTTAGATAAGATAGTTGCGCAGGGTAGGTGATGTCAGAAATAACTATCGTAATCAAACAATTTTACTTTGTGTTCAGGATTAAACAATATTATGATTACCGCTTTTGAAATCTCACAAAATCTGAATGAGTAGATTAGCAAGCAATTAAAGTTGCATTACAGATCGAAATCTGCAGTTTGTATAACTAGTGTTTCTTATAATTCTATAATGTTAGTTGTAGACTCTCGGTCATGAGGTAGACTCGAACACTAATCCATTATACATCTAGAGAATAATAAATAATTTGTTGGAAGTTTACTGCGTTTTCGGAAGCATTGCCTATCACTTTAAGATAGCTTTTAGTGAATTAAAACACCGCATCGATGAGTTTATACAGTATGATTTACAATAATTCGAAGGGTTATTGACGATACATTACTAGGAAGCTGACAGATATACATACATACCTCTTCCTTTAAAAACTTTCTGTATGATTTTAAACAGACATGAGCAGGCACAAAGAACCTACCTGAAATATATCTAAATAAAGCTACAATCGGCTTAAAGTTTACTATTTCCTGTAACGATTCTTAAAATCTTTCAAGAAATGTATAAAAAGCAATCTAAAAAGCTTTATAAAGATGCTTGTAAACAAGCGTTTCCAAGATCAGATAGTCAGTCAAGTATGTACACTACAATAGATGCGTCGTTGAATTCACCGAATTTGGGGTTAATCGTTTTTTAAAACTAGAAAAACGATAATCACTACCTCTTATAAAAATTGCAATTTCCAAATATTAAACAAAAATAGGTACTCATTTACCCAATATTCTTTACTATGGAGTTATTTGATCTTTACCGTTCTTATAGGTACAATACTTTAAAAAAAAATTGTAACACAAGCGAATATGAATTTAGGAAGTCACACGCAGACTGTTAAATATAATATGCAACTTCGTTCAAAAAGTACTTAGGTATAAAAGCGTTTTTGCAAATGCACTTCTTATTTCTAATTTGGTTAGTTCTTA
>VTPC01005733.1:0-10882 GCA_011009095.1 Ignelater luminosus
AAAAACGAAGGTTTAGCAAGATTAAAGACCATTGCAAGTATTTTATCAGGCGAAATAGTCAATAACTTCGACTTGGAACCATCGTTACTTGCAAAATTTAAATATGCAAAGATTACTTGTGTTGACATCGAAAGACTATTTTCTCTTTACAAAGACACCCTAACTGATAAAAGAAGAAATTTCCTTATGGAGAATTTAGAAAAGTGCATAATAATTAAGCATTTTAGAGTTCAAAGTTTCTAATAACAATTCATTTTTTGTTTTTTTATAATAAATACTTTATATAATAAGACCTAAAACCTAAAAGTTTAATTTTTTTTCCTGCATATTTTAAACTTATTTTTAATTTTTGTGCTATTTTTTAAGCTTTTTTCCTTGAATTTTTACGCTTTTTAAGAACTTTTTTATTGCTTTTTTATGCTTAAGAATCCGCATTGTACTCATAACCAATGGAACGCAGTCGCTACTCAATATTTTCTTAATTTCTGCATCTGCAGGTTCACTTAGTAGCGGAGGGGTAGATGAATGACGTGTTGATTCTATTATTTGCTACATGTACATAGTTGGACAACTTTCGTCTAAATTTATTCGTAAAACTGATTGATAGAGCTATTAAGGGATTTTAATAAATTGTGTTATTGCCGGACATTTAGGTATAACAGAAGAAAAAGATTCGACTTGGAAAAACCAATCTTAGCCAGATGTATTATAATTTTATTTATTTATTTCTAGGTAATTATTTTGTAGCAGTTGTAAAGCTTACGATTTTACATTTGCTTAATGTGAGGCCTCAAGATCTTTTTCGAATTATGAAAAATCGTGGGAACCTCCTGCTCTGATGTCCTTAGGGATGCCATCCGTCTTATTTACCAATTTGAAAGAAATTCGCAATGTCGAAACACAAGTAACTTGGCTTAGTGTAGTTTGGTGAAAAGAGGGAAAATCAAACACCAGGCACAATCACGATAGATGTATTTCCAAAGGCTTAGTACTTTCTTAATAAAATAAAAGATAAGACATATAGTTATGATATTTAATTATAATTTAATAAATCTACGAGCGTTACACACTTATGTTAAAAAAACAAAACATTCATATTATATTGTTTAAATGGTGTTGATTACCTTAATAATGCAAAATAATAACCCTTGAAGGCCTTCATAACAATATTAATAAGATTTTAAAAAAAGTGAATAACGATAAATCAAAATATTTAGAAACTGAACCAAATTATGATAAAAATACAAATTATTAATTAAACTTTATTGGTTGAATTTCAATAGATTCTCTGATCCCATTAGAACAGAGGTACGTCAAGAAAAATAATTTTAAAAACAATAACTAATACAAATAGAAGCTTACTTTACAGTGAAGGTCAAGGTCAAACAATAACCTTACCATAAGATAAAAGAACTGAATTTTATTGATATCAAGTAAATTTTACTTCGATACTACACTACTTAAGTGATAAATTTTCAAGAAATAAATACCTCTCTTTGTTTTATCATATATTACTGTGTACCCAGTCGTAACTACCTGGATTCTGAATTCCGCGTTGAGATGATCTTGCCAGCGAACGTAGAGGGATATTTCAGAAATTCTTGCACCATAATCGGTCGATATTTGATTTATAAAGCCCTTTAAACTTTATAGATCAAGATGGCCACCACGCCCTTTTGATTATAATTACAGCGGAATTGCAGTGAATGCGGTAATAAATAAATAAACAGCGGGAAAAGGATAAATGACTGTACGGTAAAAAAAGCAATCATATAGAAATAATTCTAGGATTAGACAAGATAAAGCGGATACACAAGTCGATTTACCTGAAATTCAAATCACTGAAGAAACGAAATTAACGTGTGTATACGTTTGAAATTTGTAGTGAAAAGGAATGGGTTCGCGATGCACACGAAGGGCTTGTAAAGTAACGCATGCGTCGTCATTCCCAACATAATACGCATTTTAATCACTAGATGTCACTAGGAGGATTAAATGAAAAGATATTTGCTTAATAACTAAACAGCTAATTTCTAACTTACATATAGAAAAGAATTTTTAGATAATAAAGAAAAATTAATAAAAATAAGGAATTAGTCAATAGAAATCCACCATGAAAAAATTATTGAAAATAAAACTAAATATATATTAAGTTTTAAAATATACACGGTACTTCAAAATAATTTGTTACAACGCAACAATTTTATTATCAATGAAAAATTTATTCGGCGGAACCTACGCTGGTAACGGGCCTGTGCTAATCGCTAAACGTATCTGACAATTGCCATTTGTAGAAAGCGGATTAACTGTTGAATTAGTGATTATTAATTAACAATATAAAGCGACTCGGTGTTTTAAACATTAAAAATTTAAAGTATTCAGTTATCTTTTCTTCTTTCTTGTTACAAATTGCACTACTTTGTGATTATTTTGGACTTTGGTCTTTCCTATCCTCCTTGTAATTAAAAATAATCTGACCGGAAAATAAAAAAGCAAACTTTATTTCTAGGAATCTCATACTGGTGTGAAAAATGCAATCGAGTTTATAAATACGCAAGGAATCTGCACTCTCACAAGAAATTTGAGTGCGGTAAAGAACCACAGTTTGGATGTCCCGTTATTGGTTGCCAATACATGTCGAAGACCAAAGGAAACATGAAACGACATTTGTTTATCGTTCACAAGATGTAGCGTAGACTATAATGTATCCATTCCCGTTTACATATTTTAATAAAAATGCAATGAGTTAAAGAAAATGCGTGTATTCTTGTTGTTGTGTAATGACGCCATGTTACATTTTGTAGTTTTTAGAAATATGAGTTTACGATTTCTTCCTGTAGTTACCACACGTCTCAGACAACATGTGAGGCAAACAGTCAAAACAGAAGAATTTGCGACAGGTTCGTTAAAACTGGGACTATACGATACTCCAAGTTGGCAAGTTGTACCAATGAGAAAAAATTAGAAGGCAGCTGAGAACGTTTTAATCGTTCTATTTAGGCTGTAAATACAGGGTGTTTTGCAAATACTTACAGCCATTTTCAAATCTGCTTGCTTTCCTCCATTTTTTTTTTGGTTGCTTGATAATTTTAAAGTTTAAAGCTTTAGCGTAATATCTTTTGGTATAATTACGGTCAATTATTATTTCTACTCCTGTTTGTAATCTTATTGTGTGCTCTCCATTTTGTTAGTTAGACTGTTATGCTAATTTGTAATATTTTTAGGTAATATTTTTGCCGTTCCTCTAAATCAGCTCGGAACATTCAAATGTACTAATTGCGAAAAGATGTACAAGTACAAACGAAACTTAATAAGGCATTTGTACTACGAATGTGGAATGGAACCCAAATTCTGCTGTCCGTATTGCACGTACAAAGCGAAGCAGAAGACTACACTTCAAACGCATATAGCCAATAAACATTTGGATGGTACCCCTGAAATTTCATTATAATTTTTTGTGATTGACTATTATTCATTTGCTTCATGAAGTGTTGGCAAATAAAATTTGTTATAATTATTGAATGTCATTTAGTTTCATATGTCTCTGTGATAGAAACATTTGATATAGTACAGGGTATTTTGCGTATTTAATTATTTTAATTATCTGAAAAATATGATTACAGTAGGAATGCTTTCTCAGAACAGATTTTATCTATCGATTGGATAATGCAAAAAGTGATGGTGTCATTAAGGTAAGTCCTGCAATGCCTTTCAAAATTCATTTGACAATAATTTCATCAAAAGTTGCAAAAAGGTGTGTCAGAAGAAGAAAATAAAATTATTTTTATCTTTGATACATCTTTATTTAGACGCTTTCCTGGACTGAATCTACGAGTAAGTACTTTCATGTGAACGATATACAGATATCTCTAATGTTTTTTGTTTCAGGTTCAATCAGTCATTATTCATATTTTTTATTTTTTATTTTTCATTTTTATTTTCTTTTGCGTAGTATACTAACTTTCCGTAGTTTTACTCACCCATTATTATCATTATTATTTTTCAATATTTCATTTATATCTTTTTGTTGCTCTGATTGTGCTAACTTTATCTGTATAATTTATTTTAGAACAAGCACGAAACGATTCTCAATCACGGAGTTCTGGTAAGAAAAACAAAAAGATAAATTCCGAAGTATTTCCCGCAGTATTAGACTTTAGCATTTCGGAATCTCTACAACAGCAAAAATTCGATGGGCCTGCTTACGCCTGTCCAGATTGTGGAAGAGCTTACAAACTAAAGAGTTCTCTGAGAAACCACCGAAAATGGGAATGCGGCAAAGAACCCCAATTCAAATGCCCTTATTGTGATTACAAAGCCAAACAGAAGATGCATTTGGTTCGGCATTTAGATCGCCTTCATAAGGAGATCGATTATGGAGTTCTTTCCGAGATGGAGTTAACCCTTGAAGTTAATGAAGATAAAGAATGACTTGTTCAAGCGTCTATCTTTAAACAAAATATATTGTTAAGTACCATTAGAAAAACTATTTTTGCTCTTAGGAATTAGTTCAGTAAAATATCATCGAGAACGAAGAAAATATTTCTACCTCATCCAAACTATTACAAAAACCTAACTTGAATATGGATCATAATTAATTTTATTTTTGCTTTTAGACTAATATTTTTGTAGTTAAGTATGTTATTTTAGCTTAGTTAGTATGAATATTGCATACTATCGCTCTCTATTTTATTCATAATTTTGTAAGCATTTTTTGAAAGTTTCTTTGTATAGTCTTTTATATCGATCAGCTTCAGCTGTACGAACTTATTATACGATTTACTATTATTTAGTACTTATGGTTTATTAGTCTTAGATTTACCGTAAAAACATTGTAAACTAACATTCAATTGCCAACATTAAGGAATACTCGTTTACGATCATTTTTACTTGTAATAGATACAGTTTTTTATTTTGATATATTTTTTTGAACTTAGAATTTTAACTATAGGCTAAGTTACAACGTTTTAGTTACATTTATATAACTGAAATCTTACTTATTTAATGGTAGGTATAAGCAGCTTTGAATTTTTTATTTTAATATAAATACATTGCGAAAAATAATGTAATACAGTTTTTTCATTTCTACTGTTGTAGAAAAGGTTATTATTATTATTATTCGGCAACTTTTCCTACTTATCAAGTAATAGTGTTTTCTAGGGCTTTAGCTAGAAGCTCGCAGAGTACCATATTGTAGCCATTTTGATGTGACACAAAACTGTCTATCCTTACATCGATTTTAGCTCGCGTAATATTTGCATTTACTGACTTTCTGATATCGTTACACGAGTTTATACTGTATCAACCCTCGGCCAATACCTCACTGTTGACCTGACTGCCGTCACACGTGATTTGAGACAAATCTAAAATTGATTTAAAGATAATTATTTAGAATTTGTGTTTTCTCGATGTTATTGCCTAACAATATATAGAATTAGTACTAAATTTTAGAAGTATTACAATACTGTAAGGCATATGAATGATTGCATGTATGATATGCGGTGCAAAGTTAGCCACAATACTCAGACTCTGGAGCCCATCGTGCAAGCCGCAATAAAAATGCTACTCAAGGCGCTGTCTGACTAGCTGCCCGATAGAGGACTCACTGTTGATGCAAATTATAGTTCTCCAACTGGATTTTTTGAATCTTTTTGAACTTAGGCAGCACGCCTTCATTAAGCAGTGCCTTTTTACCATTATATAGGTGCACTTAAATAGGACGTAAATAATGTTTTCTCATTCTTACTACAATTTCTACAATGACCAGAGTCCTATAGCATTGAAATACTTCTTGGGATGAGCACAGTCGGTAAGAAGATCAGTGACTATCTTTATATTTCCTCTGCTAATTCTCATGAATAGTTTTGGGTTTGGAATCTTAAGAGTAGCTCCTTTTAGTGGGAATCTAACGTGTCTGCAGCTTGTTGTACTGGTACAGTCACTTTGGAATATCTGAAGAGATCGGTCAGTGATGCATCTGTTGGCGTAGCTTAGTGGGATACCAAGAGCCGGTGTCGGTGTAGAGAAGGGACCAGTAGCGCCATTCTTAACCAAGGTATCAGTCCTGTCATTACTCTACACACTACAGTGACCTGATGGGAACCATATTACAGTCACGCAATTGATCTGGCTCCACGCGGTCAGGGAACGGTGACACTCTAGAAGCAGCAGTAGAACCAGATGTGGCGAACTCGACGGTCAGGGCTCGAAGGGCTGTCTGGTTGTCGGTGAATATACATTGAAACTTCAATAATTCAAACCTGAAGGGTACGTGACGAAAACTTCGACTTACTAAATTTTATTTTAAATGTTGCCGAGAAATACGTAAATAGATCAAAGATTTGGGTGTTTCGTTTACACTTTTTACTACAGCTGTATTGCAACTTGATGAAATTTGATTTCCATTGCTATTTTTCCACGGATATATTATGTGAAAAGTGCAGAGCTTTCACAGTTAATAGCAACAAGTCGGTAATGAGTTCGGTTAGAATACTCCAACAATGACAATGGTGTACACTCGTTTGGCCTTTTTACAATTAAAGCTAATCCATTCTAGGTGATATTATGTTTTAGGCATAAGAGTGCCAAATTTTTGCTTTGTCTGGTGACAGAAGTGCAATAAAAATGTCCTAATAGCAATAATACTGGTTTGAAAACAAAGCTGTCAAATTTTATTTTAAGAGTTTTATTTTCAGTTATTTAATTAGGGTGGATTTTAAGTTAGTTGGGATATTTTGAATGATTGGTATCTTCTCTTAATTATACAGGGTGTCCCGCGACTCGACTGCCATAGCTTAAAAGTGTTCCCTGAGTACTTTCAAATCGAAAATGCCAAATACATATATGTCCAAAATTCAATAGTTAAGGAGTTATAGGCGATAGCATTTTCCATAAAGAAAACTATTCACCAGCCTACTTCCTGCATTAATTTTAAACAATAACAATGCATAATAAATAACTAAACCATTTCTTTATGGAAAATGCTATCGCATATAACTCCTTTACTATTGAGTTCTGGACATATATGTATTAGGCATATTCGACTTGAAATTAGCCAAGGAACACACCTTTAAGCTATGGCAGTCGAGTTTCGGGACACCCTGTAGAAGTGTTCCTAACCTCACTTAACAATTGAAGAATAGAATGTATAAAACCTGGACCAAGTATATAAGTATACTTAAAACAACAAGAATTACCAAACGATTCTTGAATATATTCTAATAAAGGAATAATTACCTTAAGCTGACATGCGGCCACAAAGATAAGGTGATGTTTCTTTCAGCAAATCTCTCAACGAGGCGTTAGTGCAGAAATAAAGAGGATAGATAGTCTATTTCTCCACACATTTTAAAAGATATGAAAGACCCGAATAAGTGGGTGAATCTAGAAGCAAGATATACATAAGGCAACCTAACTAACATGCAACCAACAAGGAAAAATTACTTTACACGTTTGAAGAATTTTTAATATTTACACTAAATAAATGAGTTAATGAATTTGCTAAATTGTATCGACAAAAGATTTGAATTATTCGAGTAGGGAAGGTATTTTTACCCCACGTATATTAAAGCAGTAAAATTAGATCCAAAAATTGGTGGAGTTCTGGAAACTGTTTTAATCACTCAAGTAGGCCTCTGATATGAATAATCTGAGATTGCCCCAGTTTTTGAGTGTAGCTTTAGTCGTGATGTTAAAAAAACCTCAAGCGTTTAATTGAAAAGTCCATTATTACCAAAAATGTAGAGCATTAAATTTTGCGTCGATGGAATACAACACCTTGCAATTTGATCAAGTGGTCTTGTATAAGAACTACGTTAGAAAACGACAATATTCCACACTTTTCGAAAAATACTCATTTCGTCGCGTGTCAAATAAACGTATTTTCTATCTATGTTTGATGATATAGGTATGCGGAAAGCACAAAACGTTGTGTTTTACAAGATGTTTAATGCCCTTAAAGACCCAATTGATTTTGAAAAGGCAGAGTTTGTCGTAGATGGAGGATTTCTATTGCATAGAGTGGTATAGGAGACAAAACAACTAATTTCTTCCATAATTTCAAAGTATGTAGACTACATGGTATGGCATGGCAAAAAGGTCACGATTGCGTTTGATGGATACCCTGATGTGACAAGCGAGATGAGTACTAAACCAGCTAAGCGATTCCGCAGGGTTATCAGAAAAACTACACCAAATGTCACGTTTAATAAAACAATGTCAGTAACCATGACAAAAGAATTGTTTCTTTCGAATGAGTAAAATAAACAGCGCTTACTGCTGAGGACGCCGATGCTTTAATTGTAGCCAGTGCTGTTGACGTTTGGTTTTCGTTGGGGAGGACACCGACCTTCTTGCGATTTTGACTGCTTCAGTCTCATTGTCTCCCAACACCTTTTTTCTGAAGCCAGGCAAAGGCAGACAAGACGATGTAGTCTACAGCCCCTTAAACTTCAAGTTTTCCTACTTATATTCAGTGGCTGCAATACGACTTAATCGTGTTTCGGTAAAGGAAAACTGAAACTCCTCAAGGCAATGAGGACAAACAACAACCTGCAGAAAACAGCAGAGGTTTTCAACAAACCCAATGCTTCTGCTGACAAGGTTGATGAGGCGGGACAGTGCAGTTGAAACAAAGCCATTAAACGTGCTTCGCCATGAAATTTTTGAAAAACTTTTAACAAAGACATCATTCAACTTTGCCTCTTTGCCTCCTATGGAAGCAGCTGCTTGATAGCATTCCCTGATTTGCAGATGCAAGCGTGGAAAAACAACCCGCTGGACTCACTGCAATGAGGTTGGAAGACTTCAAAATCCGGCCTTTTGCCAGTTCCCACTACTAAAGAAGCAGCACCTGAGGAGCTCTTGAAAACCATATGCAACACATCTGCCAAAGGCTGCCATGGAGGTTGTTTCGGACATGAAATGTACCGCCATTTGCAAACTATGCAAAGGCCAGTCTTGCACCAATGTTCAAACTGCTACGTAGTTTATGATGACATCTTGGAAGAAGGAAGAAGAGACCTCGACGATGGTTTGGATGATTAAGAAATGGAAAAATTAGAGTTCATGTTATTGGGGCCATTATCCGCCAAACGTGCAAAAAATAAGACTATACAGTTAAAATAAAAAACAAGAAAACCACTACGTAACTCAACATTAGTGTAATGTACTTTCTGTTATCATATAATCTTAATGTAATTTTATATAATCAGATGTAAATTAATATAATTGAATGTACTTTGTTTAGTCCTAAGAAAACAATCTTGACCAAATACCCTTCTAAACGTCTTTTTGTCCTGTATATATCTTATTGCTTTGGTAATTGTATTGTCTTCAAACCTATTACTTCGATAACAACGTGCAGGTGAGGGCTTGTCTATGTACTGGTAAAAAACTGAAAACCAAAAAAATGAATGTTGAAAAAGCCCATTGAATGGAAAGCCAAAGATTGATGCTGTCATTAACCATGCGATTGCCAAAAAATTTAAAAAGTGTAATATCTTCTTACTGGTTAGGTTTTTTGGCACCTTCTTGAACTTTCTGAAAATGAATTTGATGCTTTACAACTTTGACAAATTTTGCGTTAAATTAGTGGATTCATAGATATTGTATTGTATGTTTTATGGAAACGAAATGAGTGTTTTTCGAAAAGTGTGAGACCACTTGATCAAATTACAAAGTGGTCTTGTAGAAAAGCTCTACAGTTTTATTACTAGTGGACTCAGATTATTCACATCAGAGGCCTACTTGAGTGATTAAAACAGTTTCCAGAGCTCCATCCATTTTTGGAAGGCAGAACTCTAATTTGCCTGGCCTATATGGAATGTTTCTTCGCAATCTTCTACTACTTCGAATAACTGTTTTTGTCATATCGCGGTTCGAGTTATCGAAGTTAGAGGGCACTGCTGAGTTATGTAATCTCTAGGGATATTTTTGTGTGCGCCAGCTAGGATAGCATATCCACGGCAAGGATCTGACTATGGTAGATTTTCAATACAGCCCCACAATTGATCTGTAGCAGAAAAATTGACAAATTTTATCGTTACAGTTGCCATGGAGCACTAACGGGATCAAGGAGACAATTTTGCATCAAGCAGAGCATTTTTGTACTTTGACAGCCCATTGAGGTGACTCCTATATCGAGACAGTCTAATATATCCGTCCTTGCATTAATTAAATTTTTATTTTATTAGTTTTATTATTATTTGTTTTTTATTAATTTATTGCATTACTACAAACTAAAGAAATAGTATTACAATTACAAACAGGGCTGAATCAGTAGAGTATATCTCACAATATATGTATATTTATTTATTATTTATTATGCATTTATAGAAACAATAATATATTCTTATGAAATAGTACATATGTAGTATGATTTAACCGTAAAGTATCAAAGTACTTGCCTGTGGTCTTGAATTTTATCTTTATTAATTAAATTTCTTCAGTTAACCTTAGGTTATTCATGCAGAAATTTTTTATTACCTGATTGTAAATTTTACTAGGGACTATTTTAAAGAAATCAGCAATAGTTACTAGCTTATTTGGTCAGGAAAGGACTACCAATTAAAGAATACTGAGTTCAAACGCCGCCGGTCCATCTAGATACCAATAATGTCAAGCAACTCTCATTAGATATGAATATTGAAGGTGAGCCCATGCAAAAAGGTATTTTTCCAGAAAATGTACTGTTCTTCGACGACATACCAGCGGTATACTTTACGACATCCGGCCTTTTTATGTTTTATAATAAATGTTTTTTTTATCTATTCTTCTTTATCTTATTTTTATCTTATTTATACACGCGCAGAGATGTAGAGATTATAAGATTTAGTCAACATACTTAAGGCGATTTATCTCATTTATATTAACATCATAAAAA
>VTPC01005734.1:0-65599 GCA_011009095.1 Ignelater luminosus
TGTGGGTGATGGTTATGGAAAGAAAGAAGAGATCTCATTATTGGGATATTCAGTAGATGAATGGTTGAATCGTTAAATGAAAAAAAGATTTGCAGTACTTATTGGTAGAACAAAGGGAGCCGCGTCGTTGCATCATATCGGCAAGGGCAAGATCGAGGACAGGCGACGTCACGGCTGGGAAGCGCGAAGAAATACATGGTTAATGCGTAACAACGCGGCGTAGGATTAAGCAATAGCCGTAATGTTAAGATTTCTTTAATTTGATCTTTCTTGTTTTTTTTTGAGTTTGTTATTAGTAATAAGTTGATTTGATTTTTTTATTAAATTCCTTATTTTTTGAATGGTTATTGTTCTTTTAATAAAATGTTTTAACATCCTGATTTGGCCCAGCTGTCAGAACCTACTTGATTTCATCATTCTACCTAAATGAGCTACCACAGTATACGCGATTAAAATAATATTCTGAACAACTTTTTCTAGTAACTGTTTTCGATATCTCCAACGCGAAGCAAAATAACAAGAATTGGCCCAGTTTGGGAAGTTGTAGTTGGCGGAATTTAAAATTCATAATTAATTTGAGTTATCTTAAAAATGTAATTCATCAATCTGTATTACTGTGCAAAAACTCAAACATGTACTTCTTTAATTAGTAAAAATATGGGGGTGTCTTCATCTTAAATGCGACACACTGTATGTCACGATATTTAGTTGGATAAACATTATTGAAATTTTGATAAAAATAAATTAAATACGTTAAAATTGATGTAACTGGATGGGTTGTACTGTAAACTAAGGAACAAAATAAATCGGATTTTATGTTTTATGTTCTTGAGGAAAACATGCTATTGCACAATTATTCTAAGTAAATAAAATGAACATCTTCCTCACAAGTAACCAAAGATTACTAATGAGCATCTTATTCGCTCAAAATAATTGTACAATGGGTTGTTTTTCTCACGGAATTATAAAAGAGTGTGTGATTTATTATGTCCCTTAACTTACATTGATACCAAATACATACTAGCTCAGATATACAATTTCAAGTATTTTAGTAGCAGGAACAGTTTAAATGCAATTAATAATGATATAAACTGCGCGAAATTTGAAATGGGACGTTGTAATTCTTAGACGACGTCATTAAAAGGAGGAGTTGTAATATTTTGTAAACGTTTTTGGATTAGCATGGTCTTTGTAAATGCATATACATGAGTCAATTAATTGATAATTGCAACTGTTAGTCTTCCTTTTGTTTTATACTCAAGAACTGACATTACACGTATGAAAACATAAACAAAATTTCTAATTTGTCTCGTTAATCTAATTATATCAATTTGATATTTATTATAACTCGCATCTAAAATTTTGCGATCAATTCTTATGCCCTCCCCTAATTTATACATTCAAGCCTCCACTGATTTCTTATTGACATTTTATAAGCTACCTGAAAAACTCGTTATTTTGAAATGTTCTACTAATCTGGAACAAATAAACTAGAATGTAAAACAGTCAGTAGTTTATTATTGTTGGATTCTAAGGAGCGATCGTTTAAATTTCCAATTAGGGTAGGCCGAGTGTGTGCATCACCTTAAGACGGTACTTTAAACACCGCCAAACAAGTGATAGATTGCAAATAAAAAATTCAAATTTTAAATTTGAAAGTCGACTTCAAATTTTAAATTAAATAAATATTCAAACTTGCCTTTTCAGTGTACCAGTTTCTACGATGTGCTGAAATATTCCGTTGAATTATTCAGAGGAACGGGTAGTGTTAAAGGAAAACCAGGCAGTGCTCGTCTCATAAGACGAACTCCAGAGAATATTACGATAGTATGAAATTGTGACTGAAACTCCTCAGACTTCAATTCGAAGAACTTCCCAGCAAACTAATCTGGTGCCAATTAATTTTTAAAACGGGTTCATTCAACATGTATCCTTATAGATTAACCGCTTCTCATGAGTTGTTGCCCGTCGATTTTCGACAGAGAGTACAATTTTGTTAATGGTTAACAAACCGTATGTATAATGATGATTTGTTAGATAGAAATTTTTTTTCTGAAGACACCTGGTTATACCTTTCTGGATATGCCAACTCACAGAATATGCAAATGTGGTCAACAGAGAATCTACCAGTTTTTGTCGAAACTACATTACATCCACAAAAACTAGGCCCTCTACGTTCCTGCGATTTGACTGTAATAAGTAATACTTTTAAGTTTATTTATGGAAATATCTTACCTATTAAGTATGTACTCCTCGGAATTACCAAAATTCTGGTAGTAACCAGAATAAACAAAGTATGACCGGTATGTAAATAAACTCGTACATTAGATTCAAAATATTAAGTAATTATTGCCCTAATTAATTTATTATTATATTTCAATTTCAAGACATTATTCTGGGAAAACTGTTAAGTAGTTCACTAACTGCGAATTATGGGAAAATAATATAATAGTACGTACAGTGCTGATTTAATACTTTACGTATTCTGCTAACATCAATCGTCAAAATTTTGTATTCGTCGATGTCTAACAAATGACATGAAAATTCTTTAAATAACTCCCTACAATCTTTTGCAACGCACTGTGTTCTGAATTCTGAGTTTTATAAGCATATAATCAAATGAGATCTACAGAAACTGTTCGCTTTAAGATCTGAATAGGTTAATACGTCAATTTTTGTACTATAATTCTTCTTTGCTAAGTCTTTGTGTACCGATGCAGCACCAGGTCTGTGTGCAAGGTTTTTCACTGGACCCTTTCAGTAGTAGGATTCGAATTTTTATTTATGGCTGGAACTTCCCTTATTTTTGTTTTTTTCCATTTTCTTTCCCGCTTTGCACTAAAGTGATGTTTACATCCACTCATGTTATTTATCTCGCTACCTATAGAGGGCTTGTAACTAAATAAACACAATGCTAGTTTAGATTTACTAATCTTTGCATCTGCAGGTTCACTTTGTAGTGCGGGTGAATGACGTGTTTAGGTGCACCTTATGCCAGATACGCAGCCTCATGCTATCAAGGTTCAAGGGAGGTAACGCATACGTTTCTAATATGTATCCCATGTATCTTAATACAACTCGAAATGGATTGTCTATGCATGCGGAAAACGCCTGGCAAATCTGTGATGGCTTCAGTTTGTTGCATGGTTTTAGCAAGATTATCTTTACATTAGCATGAACTATCCATTCCACTCTATACAATGTAAACTTTTACGTGCCGTGGACGTCACTGTTTGATACATGTACCTACTTGGACAAGGACTTTCTAATTAACCAATTCCTAAAACTCCTAAGTATTATTCACAGAGCTATTAAGGGATTTAAATGAATTATGGGGACGTTGCCAAACATCTGGGTACCATAAAAGAAAGAAACTTGACTTGAGAAAGCTACCCTTATAATCAGATGTGTTATGATTTTAAAACGCAAGAACTTTAAAATGTTTAGGTCATTTATCGTCAGTAAAGCATTTACCGCAAAAATCCAGATATATTTACTTGTGAGGATTTTTAACATATGAGTCCTTGACATCATCACTGGTGATTACGGGTCTGCATACAACTCAGTACGGGATACCTAGGTATTTACTTCAGATTTCCTATGAAATGTATTTATCATCGGATATGCAGGACATATCTAAAAAATGTGAGATAGAAAAATTATTTTGAAATCAAATAGTATCAATCATTGTAGGTTTAGGAGATTGCTCAATAAACTGTAAAATACAAATCCTTTTGCGGTTTAGTATATGACGCTTTTAATGCCAAAACTGTTTAGTCTAAAGTGTCCAATATGAACCATTCAAATTATAATTTTTTAAAAACTTTCTCCAATTAAGCATTTAATTTAAAAGTAGTTGTAAAAACTATATCAAATTAGTAATTTTGTTGTATTTCTCATTGTTTGTTTTAATAACATCAAATCCTGTAAATTAATTTCTGTAAGACAAACATATACATAATTGTTAACTAATATTCATATTTTGTCCTAATAGTAGAGTTCGTGGAATTCTTAAATTGTTTACTAGTTTTCAACATAAAGTAATACCGAAATTCTTAAACCGTTTACTGGTTTTCGACACAAGGTGCATTTTCCAGGCGCCAGCGTTCCTTCTATAAATATTTTGCCACTTTAAGATTGCTTCTGTATAGAGGCGCGTCCTTTTTGATAAATAATTTAAGTTCGTCTAAAATGAAAAAATAAAATCAACCAAAAATGAATAAGATAACGTGCTTCATTTTGTATCTTCTGTTAAGAAAAAAGTTTATTTGCGCCAAATTGTAGTTACCGAGACTCATAATTGATAAGGAATGCTGGATATAACCGGATCAATTGTATACATATTATAAGTAGTAAGAAAATAGCAAAACATATGAAGACAAATAAAAATTAAACCGATAATTGATAAAATTTGTAGAAGAATGTGAAAGAACTCCCTGAAGGTCATTATTAAAAGTTTCCAAAATTGCTTGTAACTAATATTCATTTTTCATTGCATTAGAAAAATTCGTTATTGTAATGTTCGGTTATATTTCGAATTTCTAACTTCAAGAGAAACAAAAACAAAATGTAATACTACATAATTATAGAATTTTTAATAATATATACATATAATCTGAATTGAGCTTTATAGACTATTTAACTAGCACAAGTGTTACAAATTAAAATAAATTACTGATGATAATGGTATAATTGGCAGTGATAACAAATAATTTTTAATTATGCTGATATAATCTCAGAATGAAATCTGAGAAGATAGAAAAATGTTTAAACATAATGCGGAGAGAAATTAAAATATAAGAAAAATGTTAGATTCTTTTGCGTAGATTTTAAAAACTCGAGGCAAATACAGAAACAGAACTATGTAAACTGTTGTATGTATTTATAAAGAAAACAACAGTCAAATAGTAATTAATATATGAAGGAAAGTGAAAAACATGTAATAAAATAATTAAAAAGTCAAAAATAAGCAAATCAAGAAAATTTCTTCATTGTTGCTTAAAACGAACGGAAAGATTATTTTCTTGCATGATATTGCTTAATAACACTCTTAAAATGTCAGTAACTCTATCTGTTATAATTTATTAAACATTTTGTAATATGTATAAAATAAAATAAATAAATGTAAAATTATATATTTTGAAAAAAATATTTCAGACTACTGAAAACAGATTAAACAAAAAGAAAGTTCAATAATTTACGTGTTGCAGTTGATGCAAGATGCTTTAAAAATATCCATGACACTATCGTGAAAGGAAAACAAAAAGGCTATGGAAAAAATACAGCAATTATTATGATTGTGTAGCTATAGACAATTGAGGAGGAAAAATATCGACTTAGGCATATCTAATACCAAAGTTTGCGGAGTAAATACATATAGTATTTTATAGCAAGCCGTATTAAAAAAATTGCAAAAAAAATATTAAAATAATCAGATAAGCATGAACAAACACCATTATGTCCTCAAAAAATATACATCCATTTACTTAATATATTAATAATTTTAAGGAAAATGAAAAACCTTAATTAATTTAGAAAATTCAAGCGCAATAATTTCCATCTCTCAAAAGTAAAGACGTAATCAATCACGCAAATGTACTACTGAAATGTATATGTACTTGAATTTAAAGACACAAGTAACACTAATTAGTATTAGGTAACTGTAGACTTGATTACGGTATTGAATTAATAAGTAGAATAATATTAGGCAAACAGCAATGGCAGGCTGATTTAAAGGTTGATGTTAGGATTCTTTTCTATTAGGTGTAAAACTTAAATGTACTCAAATTAAACTTTCGGGTATTTTGTTTTAATTTCGGTAAATTGTGGTAACTTAACTATCGGAGCATCCCAAGCTCTCTTATATGTAAGCGCTACCAATCAGACATGGGGGTCCTCTGATTTAACATGAAGGGAGTCGAATTTATATTTGCTACCGAAAGTCGTGACGCCCCCAAACTTGTGGTGTCTAAGGCACGTACCTCCGGGTGCCTTACCGGAAAGATAGGCCTCGTAACAAAAAAGAAAAGAATAGATAGATTTTTAGATAGCATCTAGGAGGCATAATAGATAGATGATAAGTTTTTCATTCAGTCTATAAATGAACTAGGACACTGGCCAACTACTATGATTCGAGAATGTAAGTATTTTTCCTAGTGTAAATGTGAGTTGGTCGGTCAAATAACCCATGCAAAAGATATTTTAGCCGAAATTAAATGTAGATATTACAATGGGAAAATTAAAGTGTCCTAGTTCATTTTGAATCCAATAGTACATAGCAGTGTTCCCTGATTTACTGTACATTTCTAATGGGTACCTGCCTTTTATTATTTTCTTTTACCATAGTGTAGCTAATTAACTTATTATTTTCTCGATTGGGCGTATATTCAGAGGTAATAACAAGGTTTATTATGGATGTATCACTGGTTGTCACAAAAAATGTATTTGTGTAGAAATAGTCAATGAGACCAAACGTGCTGTTTATAATCTGAAAAGTGATAACAGCTCAAGAGCTATTTTTTGTTGATACAGCGAAAGTATAAAATTTATATCCTAGGATTCTTCTAATTTAATTTAATTATTGTCGATTAGTAATTCGAATTCTTTGGTTCTGAAATTTATTTGAAGTCGGTTGGAAGACGGTTTTAATAATGTAAGAAGAAATGGATCATATGCGTGTTTGTTATTAATGTGATACTTGACATTTTACTTAAAAAACTTAGTTTTCATTTCTGCAAAGAACAATTGTTGCGCATACTTCGCATTCTTACTTGAACTAATAGTTCTGATGTATTCGGAAAATAAGATATTGGAACTTGATAAACAGTTTGTTATAGTTTTTTTCATCAAGCAAACTCGCGCCTAATTCACGTGATTATTGGTCACCGGTTACGTCACATTCAAGATTGAAAAGAGCCATAATGTCACAGTTCAAAGACTTCATATCAGGACATAAAAAAGACGCTGTCTTTATGCCAATATACTTAAAAATGGAATTTTTGATAAAATAATAACGTCATATTGAATGACACAAAATTAATATGAATTTGACGTCAGTCTACTTGCTGGGTTTGTGCAAAAAGAAGGCTAAAAAACTTTAGAAACTCACATACAAAACTAAGATTAAAATGAAACAAAGATTTTTAATTATACATATTTAGTACAAATGCTTTTTCACCCCTAGCCCGAATCAAATGAAAACTGCACTTCTTATAATTACGGTATAATTATTGCAATTGTAATAGACAAAAAACAACCATGAAAACGATACATCAATGATATCAAAACCAAATAGGTGTTGCATTTGAAAAAGATTTGCGATTAGGTGTCAGTTGGTAGTAAGATTTTTTTTATATTAGGCATGGATTTAAATGACCTACACGCCAATAAATTCATCTAATTTAACTAACAGTTTACAAAATTCCTTTAGTGTACCACAATATCTATTTATTAACATAATTTGCTAGAAAGTATAATAAAGGCAAGAAAAATATTTTTCATTGAAGACTGTTTTTGTAACTTACCAATTCAATACTTATTGCAAAAATGTGAAATAAGTTGCCTATCCCAACAAAAACTAGGTATTATTACTAAATCATGTTGAAACTCATTTCTTGACTCAGGTCAATTTTTACAATCGTTGGATAAGTTTATTTCGGGAATTATTGCTATGCATACAACTACTGTTGTACAATTGTATCCATGCTAACAATTCCATAGATAAGTAAACTTATACAAGGATTGTAAATGGGCCTTAGTTATGTTTAAAGTTAAATAAGTGACCAAGTTCAAATTTTTTATAGAACATCTCTGCAGTCTTCAACATATTTAAATGTATGTATCTTGAAACAAGAATGTCATTAGTTGGAGATTATTCTTCTGCTAAGTACAATCACTTTTTCTGTTGAAGAGCTATACCCACAAAACCCTCAAGATGCACAATGTTGAAATAAAACATGGATTTAATGATTGTGTCATTTATTGAAAAACAATGTTATAAATAAACAAAAAGAAAAACAAAATAAAGAAAACACTATTTTCGAAACATTAATATATGCATTATTATCATAATCTACTAAGAAGCAGTACGAGTATTTCCTCATTTCTAACTTCAAATTTAACTTGGTTATTACAATAAACAATAACAACAGGTTATAAGGTATTGTATTCCAAAAGGCACTCCTAATTCGAAAGTCTTATATAATGTAAAACGGGACTGACAAGACAGGAACACAATTATTGACTTCCCTACGTTCAGATTATCCTTATATAAAATCTACATATAATCAAATGTATCAATGTGGTGTTTAGAATTCGTGCGATGATATCTATAACATTAGTTTTAGTAATTTTAAATATTAAATTAGTTTGCTCTTTAAGATGATAAAAAACAAATATGTTTATAATTAGGTACTATCAGTACTATCTTTGGATTAGTTTATATAAATAAAAACAGATAAATCTTATTTATTAAGATTTAACAAATTAGCGACATCAGTTGCTAGATTTATCAAATTTGTACAGATATTATGCAAAAAACTAATTAGATAATAGGTTTATATGCAAAAATTCCTTAGTACAGTTAACAATATTATCCTAATGTATAATATTTGGAAGAACATGCATTGTTTCAAATGCTTCTTAAGACTTAGCAGGTTTGTAATTTAAATTCTTGTATATTGACAAACTCTTATAAATAAAAAAATCTACTATAGTTAATATGTGTGTATGTGTATAAATACCTACTTCAATAATATTTGTATTTGGTGAAATAAAAATAAAAACTATATTTTATTTGGCTAATGACTAGATTCTTATATCTAACAATTTTGTATATAGTGATTGAACTCTAAGCAAACACTATTATCGACTCGAAAAATTGCAACTTAGAAAAAAGTATTATGTTTACAGTTAAGTAAATTGGTTATTAATTTATGGACTACAAAGAAAAATAAATCTATTATATATTACATATATTGATTTGTTCATGGCAATGCAAGTATTGTTAGCTTAGTTGTGTAATTTTTTATTTTATTAAGTTATGTAGGTACCATTCATGATGTTGCAATATTTTCGTGTCCAAGTTTGTGTCAATATATTGCAATAAAATGCAATACTGCTTCATTCATTGAATACTTCCATTAAATAACAGAATATTGAATATTAGGCCCATAGTTTTAGAAAAAATATAAAGATTGTTTTATTACAAATATACAATAAACTATATTCAAATTCCAAACAAAATTAGTAACAATAAAACAGAATTAGTAAATAAAAATATAGTTTCAGCGTTACTTTTAATGGCAGTAATTTTTAAAGTCTTGGCTCGGCTAATTTCATTCAATCAAATTTTTAAAGCAAAACTAATTTAAAATAACAGAACAAAAATTTAAATTCATTATGTAGATTTAAATAATATACAATTTTTTAATTTGAATAAAATAGAATTTTCTCGGCGATGCTAGATGCGCTCTACGTAATTTCCAGGGAAGGTACCGAAAGCTCCTGTTCTTTGACTTGAACCTACATACCAACCATCATCACACTTTTCTAACACATACACTACATCACCTTCTAAAAGTTCCAATTCATCATCATTTTGTGGACGATATTTGTACAAAGCACGATAGCTGAAACAGAAAATAAATTACTTTAGATAAGTTAAAACACTAAGAAATAGTAAGTATAGATGTCTAGAATTACCTAATTTATTTGGTAATATATCTGCTTTAAATTTATTATTGTGATTTTTACTAGAAAATCTTCTTTGAGTTACTACTTAGGTAAATTCAACATTCAGAAAAACAGCAAATAGGTGCAAATAGGGTAAACAGAAATAATGCTGCATGATTAGTCCAAGCACATGGATAAACTGAAGTAGCAGGTTAGTGCTTGTCATTTAAATTGACAAATAATCTTTATTCTTTATTTTATTATGTTTCAATCAATTATAGAACTTCAGAAATTTGAATTCATTTCAAAATTTTATAGTTTCTAAGTTATAACAATATAATTGCAATTACAAGCAAAAGATGTTGTTATCAAATTTGTCAGGTAGCCATTTTTAACTTACATTAGAAATATTGTCTAAAAATATGTAAAAAAAATAAATCATATATCTGGAAGGAAATGTATAAATACGTATATACATCCATTAAAGGAAAAAAGTTACATAACAACTGATAATTTATCAGTTTACTTTATTAAACGGATCTTTTGCTAACATAGAATGCTTGCAACAGCAATACAAAATGACTTAGCAGCTTTTTTAGACATGTGCGATTGATAATAACTATTTACGAATAGGAAAAGATAGTTAACATTTTTAACCTTTAAGAATTACCGGAATTATGATAATAATTTTGATATTTTTAGGTTCTTGCCGCTTTAGATAAATATTTCATCATTTCTCTTGCAATGTAGCCAAAGTATTAAAGTGCATACTGCGTGAATGTAAAATGATGATATACTATTAGATGTAAAAATATTTTGTTATTGTACATATTTTTCAAGAAGTATTTATAAATAAATTCTAACATCTGTACGTACAATACAATAACATTTAAGTTTGTTTTTGGTATAGTAAAAAATATTTTGGTAGTTTCTAGGACTACCCAAAGAAAAGCTATGAAATAGGAAAAGCTGTAGTAACACAGTACTAGTTACAAGATATAAATATTATAACAGTGACAGTAATACCTTTTAATGTCATGTATGCTAATGTTTTGGCAAAAAAATTATTATCTACTACTTCCTCTGTTAAACTCCCGGTGCTCAATGCCAAAAACGTGAGATTAAGGTTTGTAAATGCAAAAAGAATGTGTTTACTAATTTTATTTTTATAAAAGATCTAATAATATAATACAGGTACGAGATTATTATTGCGTTTTCAGTACACCATCAGCATTTTCACAAAAACAAAAACAATATAAGTAAATAGTATAAGCAAAGTTGTTCAATATAAAATATAAATTTCTGCAATTAATAATATAAAGATCTGTAAAAAGCTTAAGTTGAAAGTCGATTATGTTGATGGCTGCTTATTAAAGAACTATAAGCACCAAGACTTTGACAAGAAGTACTGCATTAAAATGCATTGTAAAATCTCTGAGCTCTGAAGGAGCAGTTTTTAATGAAAAATAAAGGAAAATAGGATTTAAATGCGTATTGCAAATTACATAAAAACTATTAACGAAACTGATATAATTTAAATTGCAGTCCCGTAGTTATTTTAATTGTTTCTCTATTTTTGCATTAGTAAAATATGTAAATATTTAGGCGTTTTCTCCAAGTTATCTGTATCAAATCCATGTTGTTCTAAAGCGGCTATAACAAATTAAGAAATTTGATTTTAGGGTTCTTAAGCGTATATCCTGATTCTTGGCAACTTCAGATTACTATTTGCTCATACTTCTTAGTTAAGATTTAAAGGATGTGTGTACATTTTAGCAATTAACAATACGTCATGGAAGCTACGCGTTTGCAATACAAGGATGAAATACCAAACTGTTGAATTGAGATTCTTAGTCATTAAATAAAGGGTTTTCCAATAAGAGGTGTTATTTTGAATAGCCCGCTATTTCGGTAGATGTCACTTTTGAAGCTATCATTTTTTGACATTTGACAAGTAGAAACTACGCCATTAATAAATATGGAACGATACACGCTTCAACAACACATTGAAATTATTAAAATTCACTATAAAAATGGTGAAAATTTGGCAGAGACGGTTCGTAAAACTCGAACATTTTTGGGTCACCGTGAAGCACCTTGTCGGACCGCAATACAGAAATTGGTGAAAAAATTCGAGCTCTTGGGACAAGTTAGTGATGTGAAGAATAAAACCCGTGCACGTCGCTCAAGAACAGCCGAGAATATTGCTGTTGTAGCCGAAAGTGTTAAAGAAAACCCAGGTTTGTCCATTCCTCGTCGTTCTTTGGAATTAGCCATTCCACAAACGTCATTACACCGTATTTTGCATAAAGATTTGGGTCTTAAGGCTTATAAAGTCCAGTTAACACAAGAACTCAAGCCGGCCGATCATCAACAACGTCGTGTCTTTGCTGATTGGGTCGTTGAAATGCATGAAAATGATCCAGAATTCCATCGAAAAATCATCTTGAGTGATGAGGCCCATTTCCACCTCGGTGGCTTCGTCAACAAGCAAAATTGTCGGATCTGGGGCTCAGAAAATCCAAGAGTTATTGTTGAAAAGTCTCTCTATCCTCAACGTGTGACTGTTTGGTGCGGTTTATGGTCCGGCGGAGTCATTGGACCTTACTTTTTCGAAAATGAGGCTGGAGCAACAGTTACGGTGACTGGATTGCGCTATCGAGAGATGATTAACGATTTTTTATGGCCGGAATTGGATGGTATTGATCTGGACAACGTTTACTTTCAACAAGACGGCGCTACGTGCCACACAAGCAACGAAACCATTGATCTTTTACGGAAAAAGTTTCCGGACCGTGTTATCTCTCGAAGAGGTGATCACAATTGGCCACCGAGATCTTGTGATTTAACACCTTACGACTTCTTTCTTTGGGGCCACGTGAAAGAGAAGGTCTACGCCAACAGCCCAGCGTCGATTCAAGACCTCAAAGATGGAATTCGTGAGGCTATCGAGGACATAGGGCAGCCACTTTGCGATTTGGTTATGGAAAATTTCATGAAAAGGATATTGTCCTGTAAGCGTGGTCGTGGTGGTCATTTGCCTGATGTTATTTTCCACTATTAACGGCATACCTTCCTCTTTATAATGAAATAAACATCCGATCATTTATATTAAAAAATGGCACTTTTCTTTGAATATCAAAATAACACCTCTTATTGGAAAACCCTTTATTAAAATAATTCTTTTGGATGGACCGGTTCAGAATTCCCTATTGTCTTTTTGATTTATTTGGCTTTGATTTGATTTATTTTTTAAGTTTTATATTCTTCGGCAGCAAACTGCAACTGCTACCTATTCGTTTACATACTAGACGATTTAGCAACCCAAAGCTCTAGCACCGCGCGCAAACACCTGATACTGTATCCTTATTTATGAATAATAATTCCGTTTTTCCCTAAGAAGGGTCATGCACACCTGCGTCTTCCCACATTTCTTGAATCCGCAACTGGAGCAATAGTAATCTCACACTTTGGATTAAATGATTTTGAAAATCTCACATAATTAGGTGCCATGAGGTGTGACAAAAGTGCGAAATTTTAGTCTTTTTTATTATTAGTTTTGCCTGAGAAAATCAAAAAGTGTAAGTTAACCAGTAGTAACAATTTAAAGCCGAATATTGTTTTAAAAAGTATCGCTATTTTTAAATGTCCACATATATCTGCTTTGTAGTTATAAGTATAAAAAAATGTTAACTCCTAATCTATAAATAGTATAACTATACTATAGTAGTAAATTGCAAATATTCTTTATTATATAAAAGTCAAAAGTTCATCGTTTCGTGAAATAAAAATTTCATTGATCGATCTTGATGCTGTATTTCCGATGAGACTTACATCAGCTTTTAAGAAATAAGTTGCTGAATCATTCGGTGTCATTGAACAAGTTGTTAGTAAATAAACAAATTATTTTTAAATGAATAGTAATATTAATAATACATATACACATCTACATTGATTGCATCATGTAATTTACGAGTTTATAAATTTATTTAAATATTACTTACGGTACGGGTTCGGAGTGGGTATCAATATGCAACACTTCATCAATGGGATTTTTTAAATTACTTGCAGATTTAGTCAAAGAACCATAATTTCCTCCACTACTAATCTGTACAGGCTTGGCACGATAACTGGAAGTAAAATGTTGTTGATAAGGAATTGAAGGGATGTAACTATGACTGCCCATAGATTCTTTTCCTCCAGCGGAACCATTAACTAACATCGAATGAGCTGCCGGTGACGCAACTGGTTTACTGCTTGCAGGGATTGGCGGTGGTGGAGAACCAGGATCTATTAGCACTTCTACATAAGATACAGGGAATATACCCTTGCGTCCACCAATTCTTCCTTCAAACCAATTGTCATCAACTCTTCTAGTTATTACTACAAGTTCGCCTTTTGCTAAAGATAATTCTAGATGTGTTTGTGCTATGAAATTAAATTTAGCTCTGGCTTGACCTTCGTGAGATTTCCTCGGGGTCGATTTTAGGCCGTCGTATGGTATTATCTGTAATTAATATTTTTTTCAGTTGACCTTACGTAATTTTTATAAATCCATTAAAATGTAATTTCAGATATTAATGTAATTACTTTATTTTAAATTACGTAGCGTAATCTTTAAATTTCGTTTTTAAATAAACTTTCACAAATTTAATTGATCGATTTCCCAGACACTGCCTAGCATGAGACCTACTAACCTCGACATAGTTGGCAGGAAAGAGACCGATCATAGCGTTGTGTTCGCCTTCGTACCAGTTTTTATCCACCTGTCTTCTCACGTAGATAACGTCTCCTTTGCGGAAGGTTAGTTCTCTAGCCGATTGACCAACAAAATTATACAAGGCCCGGGCCACTAAGCGAGGTTCTGGTGACCGTGGCCGTGGTTTTATCTTTGGACTATCTTCAGATGGGAAGTCGTCGTATCTATTTAAAGGAATAGGAGATTTTTGGGATGGGGTGAAATTGTCCGTGTGTCGTCTGCTGTTCATGTCTTGTAGTTCCTGTAAAAGAAAATACATAAAATTAAAGCGTACGATTATTCAATGTTAATATTGAAAATTATGTTAGAATAAAATTCCTGTTCTGAAATTTGAGGGTTGCGCGTTAATTAAATTTAAAGCCTCGAAAATCCCAAGAATATTATAACAAAGGATTTCCAAACAGAAATATTGATTGAAGAAAATGTTATAATTATTAATGAATCTAATATTTTCGAAAGAATGTACAGACGTGAAAACTTTAACGAATTACTAGATATGATATTGAAAACTAAAAACGTTTAACTACATATAATAAATTATTTTAAAAAGTCTTTAAATTCAAATAAAAGTCACTTTTCAATAAGTCTACAAATCTTTACATACTATTCACATAAGTGTCTCATTAGAGTTGAGTTTTAATCGATAAACTTTCCTATAATCATTGCAATCGGTTAATCTACACTGTAGGTTAACTTCGAATTCGGTTTCATGAAAAAAAAACCTGAACAACCTGAAATTGAAAAATGCCAACACAGGTTAGCGTTGCATATCAATCCGGTTTTCATTTTAATGCTCTTTACTTACTAATTTCGTTATTCTTCAAATTATGAAATTCAAAACCTTAAAAATCTTCAAATTTAACTTTAAAAGTATCGTAAAGACTGTATAGTAAGTAAAAATGATCTCAAAGAGATTTTCGACGATGAAGTATCAAAATTAATTGGACTATTTCTGAAGATACCGACAAAAAGTAAGGTTATCTCGATTGCAAAAAGGGAGCTATTTATCAATGGGAAACCAAATTCCTTACAATATTAGCCTATTAAGAGCAGTTTGCGCTAATTTGTGTCAACGTGAATTCAACTGCGGGAGGCCATTATTACTAAATGAATAGGAATTGAAGGATAACTATTAGGTAATGATTATATTTAGCTATCTATGAAAAGCATCGCGAACATGATAATTGCCTTCAAGACTTATTTCAAATAAGCGACTAATCATGAGTGAAACGTGTACTAAATTCAAGAATATAGAACGACGTGTTCATTCTGCTGGAAAGGTCGCGTAGATTGTCCTTTGGGATTTTACTGTATTGATTGGTTATAGTAAACAGAGGAAAATTCAATACCTACATAAAAGGTTCAAACAAACGATTTATAGTTTATAGAAAAATGTTTAAGAAAGTGACAGTATTTTAGAGTAACATTCTTATATTTTTTGGTACAAGCATTTTGGAGCAGGTGTGAAGAAGTAAGAGGTGAGTACAGAAAATTTACTGTCATAATGTAAAGACAATTGCAAAACTTTCTATAACAAGGAAGTTGAAAACTACACATATGACGAGAGGTAATTAGAATAAAATTACAAACAAAAGCAAATTATAAACTTTTAATAATCATTGCTCATCAGTAACAGATGATTTCGTAAACTTTTTAAAACTCTTATTTAACGTAACAAACACTTTTATTTATTTTGAATCTACTGTGTTTCAGTTCTCGAAATGATAAGATTCTGGAGACAAAACATTTTGTACTAATATTGATTATAAGCAAACTGAATTAAAAATAATAATATTTGGTAACCGAGTTTAAATTTAGCAATTACTAGTTGAAAACTGAGAAAAATATTGACAATATGTGATATTCTAAACGTAAATATTGCCTGTTACAACCTTTTAAGATTTTTATTTTTTTCTTTCTGACTATAAATTAATATATTACGAAAACATGTATATTCCTAACTATCTTCTAATGTTGTTAGTGTTTCCTCAACCTCCTGATGACGACACACAAAACAAAATAGAAACGTATCTGCTCAAAAAGATTTAAAAGATAGTTTCCTCTAACGCTTAAACAGTACTACAGCATTCATTTAGGACGGAGGCTGGAAACAAAATTTCCACTGAGATGCTAGTCAATACTTAGTGCTATTCACTGACCTAAATTTGACCAAATCTTTGAAGGGTTTGCCTGTTTTGCCTCATAATATGGATGCATAGATGAGTTTCCCGAGCTTAACACCAACCGTTTCAATTTGTTTGCTGTCGTTCGGTTGCTCGGCTCTCGTATTGATTCATCAGTTGGAAACTATTTTATAATTGGCAAATTATCAAAGAGTTGACTTCACAACGGCTCTCAATAAAGAATGTGGATGCCCATTTGGAGATAGCGCAAATACCTGACACAAACCGCCAAGTTGAACATTAATTTAGAATTGCCAGTTTTTGCCCGTACGATGGTGGAGCTCACATATGTATATTGTTTCATTGGAAGAACTCATTAGGAATTGTTTACACTTATGGTGATGTTACTGACTGCAAGGTAACACTGAGGTATAAGAGCAAATTCTTATAAATACCAAGAATACCACAACGAAGCAGTAGATGTTTACGCCTTTAGATTTAAGTTTCTTCTCTTAGACTCTTCATCATGATATTATAAACAAAATTTGGATTTGTAATTCAATACAGAATGTCTTGGTGATCACAAACATAGTTCCAGTTTCTCTTTAATGAGAACCGGAAGATATATGCAGTCCAAATGGCTACATTTTTTGGTAATCCAATCTACTCATATCTTGAACTTTATTCAAATTTAAACTTATGGGTACTGAATATATTAACAAAAATGATATCATCAGAACTGAAGCATTTCAATTGATACTTATAATTACGTAAGATCATCTTCCGATTGTTAAAAATAAATCGAGAAATGTATGTAATTATGATATTGCAATTCTTGAAAATGGATTCAGTTTCAGAAATACATGTGTAAAAAACTAATTATTAGAAGTGGGATGACAAATCATTTATTCAATTTATGTGGAACTAATTAATACATTATGTTGGGTTAGCCAACACATCGTTAGCGTGGTTGAGAGGTATTTAATTATTTTGGTAATAAAGATATTCCATCACGACATTTCTTTCGAAATCCCATTTAAGTATTAAGACAAGAAATCAGGTGTACGACACCTTAATTTATTTTTCATCAACCAAGTCAAATAAGAAAGCTATAGCAAAACATACAATGTACTTTATTTAATAAATTTGGTATGAACAGATGAGGTGGTAACATCAAACATGAATAAGAAACAAGAAAACGTCAAGATATACAAGATACTTTCTTTAAAAAAAACCATTAAGTTGAGTCTTGAGCTTCTTTTCGGAACGTTCATTGCAATCTAAAATAATTTATAATATGCAAGGAAATCACACTGTAGAACTTTTGCCAATAACATGCTTGCACATCTTGATGCTATTTCCGGATTACAGGCCGATATATAACGTGGCGTTGGGGAAAAACTTTACCGGGTGATTCCTATGGTTACTTCATATGTCAAAGAAAAAACTCAAAAGATTTGTCCGAAAATGCTTTTTACGGTAACTACAAACCTTTCAAAGTTTATTACATATTGAATGCATAGAACTTCGACTCGGACAATCGTGCTAGGCTTGTTTTATGCTAGCCTTCGTGCAAAAGGATGCTTTGAACACTTATCTTTAGTCCAGATCTTCTTTCTTCTTGCTTTAAATTAGTACCTACACTTTGTTTTAAAGTTATAAACATTCGACATATAATAAATCTTTAGGGACTATAAAAGGCATTTTCGAACACATGCTTATTTGAAGTTTCTTGTTTGGAATACCCATAGAAATCACCCTGTATAGCAGTATGTAGATCTAAGCTTAGGAATGTTGATGCTTTTTAATTATTTGTTGAAAAATGTCACAAGATTCTATTTATTGTTTTAGTAAGGTATAATTCAGTATTTCTAGTGTTTAGAGATAAGTGCTGAGATTGTAGCCAAAAGTCATAACTAAGAAATAAGAACCTGCCTCTGATGTTTCATTTAAAAGTTAAGTAAAAAAAGGCTTATAGTTATAACCTCACGAATTAGTTTGAAAACTAAAGATCGAATCTTATCTTACTAAAATGGTAAATATCAAAATGGTGTAAATTATATCAAGATCAATAGTAAAATCAATGACCTTTTACAAAACCCAAAATTGTTAAGTCTAAATCTACATACCGCTTTATTGCAATCAATAGCAAATGCCGAATGAAAAGCTATTAAAATATACTGAGTGTTTTATAAAGCAAGTAAAGTAGTTGGCATTTCAGGAATTATTTCTTATCTTGTTTATAAATTAAACCTGTGGACGTCTTACAAAAGATTATTAAATAGTGCCTGTAATGTTATACTGTTATATTGTAATTAGCAACGAATAAGTATCAACAAAACATTAAGATAGATATTATAGGATGCTTTAACAAAGATAGTTTTCTTAAACAATAAAGCTATTTTCTGATCACAGACAGTTGAAACACCCCGTATGATGTGCTATAGATAGTAACTTCTCACTATGGCAATCTCGCTTACATTTCAGAAAATTACAGTTTTGATTGAACTGGACAGAAGTTGCATTTTTTGTTTGTTTTTGATGCAGCAATTTTCAGCATGAATTCTCATGTAGCATTCCTACTTACTTAAGGTGCATTTTAAAATTGAGGAAATACAATAATTTGGGCTGATGATTTGCAGATAATCTACTGACTAGCAGGTTAGAAAGATACCTATAAACAAAGACTATTTGTCTGATACTGGACAAAAACGCATTAATTAAACACGACAGAAAATATAATTGTTAATTAATCTGAAACAAAAGTTTTATATTTCGACCCCTAGAAGACATTTTTGTGGAATAACCCCAAAAATAAAAATACGGCGATATTCCAGTAAAAAACGCGTGTCGCACGATCGGCTAATCTGAATATCGATTTAAAAATCAAAACTTTAATAGAAAAACCATCGAATGTCAAAAACCAAGAACTCTCAAAATATATTAAAATGTTTGGTTGTTGCAAAAAAAAGAAAAAAATTACAGGTTATTTAATTAGTAATTAATTAGGAAAAATCAAAAACAAAAACCAAGGTAAATGGGTCATTCATCTGGAACGACACACATTTTACAGTTAATCAAATTCAAGAAAAAAAATTACACAACGTCAAATTCATTAAATGTCCTTTAAGTTATTTAACAATAGAACCATACTGTACTCATCGAAGTAGATTAAGATCATATAACGGTAATTTTAATTAACTCTAGTTACATACTGACCATTTCATTACTGTTAGTTGATATTAGCGTAAAAAGCACTTCCAAATCCGTCATGTTCCTATTTTACACTACTTACTTGTAAAGGATCGCTAACCTGAAGATATTTTCGACGTCGTTCTTCTTCATAAACTCTTTTCATGTGCTCTGCTTGTCTTCGAGATAGTTCTTCCTCGCTCAGAGATTCCTTTACCTCCTGCCTTATTGGACTTTTGTAATGAATCGTCACCTCGTTTTCCACATATTTCCGGGGAGACTCTGTAAAAATTGAACACGTTAATATAGCCGGATTATACATTCGACTGCTTGAATAAACTTCACGTGTAAAACTAAAATTCGACAGAGAGTAAAAATATAAGTAAAAGTAGCGAAGAGTGAAAATCTTTTCATATGCATTGGATATCTCTTTTGTAGCTGGATGTTTCTTTTTTGTTGAGAGATGTAGACGTTAGAAACTCGCTATTGATCTCCTTTCTTTTGTAACCGGAGGGTCTTATTTAATCTTTAAATTTTAATTTGATCAGAATTTAAATCGTGAGAATACTTTACAAACTGATTTCTCTGTTATGATAGCGTTCTCAATCAGTTACATATATGTGCGTATTTACTATATAGTAAAACAAAAACAAAATTGAATTTTCATTTTATTCAATGTACAAAACAGAAGGGAATTCTTTTTGAAAATAAACTGTATTCCAGGTTTATTTCTGCAAGTATACATAGTATACAAAGAACTACTTATGATTATAAATGAACAAATATTTAGTAAATATTGATTGATTTACTTGATATTCTTATTCATTTTTCTATTTTTTTCTTAATTTCTTAGAAGTGGTTATGAATGTGTGCATCAATTTAAATTACAAATTTATGTAACTAAATTAAAATCTTTTCATGTAAAATTGGAAATTTACCATCTGAGTGGAACTGGAAGTCCAAACTAAGTCGTTTATAATTTTATCGCATGGTCTTCTTATTAAAAGTCATAAATCAAATTTAAATTCAGCAAACCAAATGATTCAGAGCGAGATATATTGCAGCATATTTTATATTCTACACGCGAATACTGCAAATCAATGGAGTTTATATAACGACATTTTAAACTGGTGTAGGCTACGTTATTGTATGTGTACATAACTACATACCCTTTTTGTATGTACCCATACATTGAAATGTCAACAACAACGATGGCAATGGCCGTAATAATTTTATGCGGAAATAATAAATACATAACTAATTATCCATGCACGTTAGCTATCCGTCTTTATTACTTGTTAGTGAAATTATTATTAAATTCTTCTACACAGATGGTGATATAAAGTGAAATTGTGGAAAAGCAATTAATGTACTAATTCGCACGTTTTTAAAGCAATCAACCAGCAAAGTGCAAAATTGTCTCTAATTAGCAGCAAGGCAACGAATAGCTACCTTAATGCGGTTAAGAACCTTCGTTTCTAGCACATTCTAGATATATATTCAGGTACTTAAAACACTCAACACGTATTAAAATAGAACGGTTAAATTCTAGTGTGTTTAATTTATCATTCTTACTAATTGTAAGAAATGTTTCTTATGCTGAAACGCTAATTTGTTTAAAATATTACAAGTATATTCTTTAATTAAAAGATCGTAGCAGAATTTAATCTGGTGAAACTCCTACTTTTATTGTAGAAACCTAGACTTTAAACATAATGTCTTAGGTTAAAGTAGTTTCTATTCCCATCAGTATTATATTTAAAAGAAATCTTTAATTGTTTAATAATAAACAAATGAAATGAAATTATAAAAACCGGATTAAACTATTACAAGTTGTAATTTATAAAACAGTAGTAAATAAATGGGGTATTTAATAATTAAATTGCTTAACAAGGTGTTGCAAAAACAGAAACAAGCAATAAGGAACTGAACGATACAAAGTAAACAAACAATAACGAAAGTGAATAAATAATAAATTATTTTAATTAATTAAATTGATAACAGGAAAACAATTTTAAAGTCAATTTGTAAACGAACATATACCACTTTGATTACTTTTGGTAATCTAAAAATCTAAGAATCAATGTAAGTTTGTTCGTTATACGCTATAGCAGAATTAAAGATAAACAGCAATCTTGGAATTAACAAGTTTGGCTTTCTTGTAAAAAAAAGGTGACTACGTCTGTGAATTGGCACTTGTAACTAAATGTTGAATATGAATTTAGATAAAGTAAACCCTTGAAACGCAGAAGTAATAAATTTACAATCTAGAAACTAAACTGACAAGTGTTGATATGAGCTTCAGCTAATCGCACTACTTTATTTCTGCACATCCAATATACGTTCTATAATTACTGTTTGGATATTTTTTCAAATCGTATTCTCAGTTTTTAGTTCTTAGTAAACACTAAAGACTATGTGGAGTGTTGCTTGTTATACGACAATATTACGTCTAACAATACTAAACAAATAACAAAATTATTTTCAGGACATTAAATAAAACTTCTCGAGACAATATCACGAACGTGAAACATGCTTTAAATCTTCAGTTTAACATTATCAAAATTAGCTGTTGGGTCCATTTTCTGAAAATAATTTACATTAGAGTAATAATATCTCCGAATAGTAAGTAGTGGTAGTGGTGGAAATCTTAATTAATCCAACTATAGCACTTGATAGTGAAACAGTAATTAATCAAAAAATTAATCAAAAATCAAAGTAATACACAAAAAAAACTGTAGACTGTGATAACGAACAGCGAATTTTATTAAAGTGATTTTTGATTTTTCCTTTAATTCTGGGGCATTGCGTGTGTTTAGATAAACAATGAGAAACATAGCCAAAAAATATTATATTAGGTTTGCTCGCTGCATCATAAAGCAGGCATGTTTAAATCATATTAGATCTATTAGCAATTTGTAATTATGTTTACTCGGAAGTAATGCAAATCCTGAATTTATAGATCTTGCGATCAAAACCAACACCAGTGTTGAGAATAGTTACAACTATAACGATCAAACCCTGAAGCAAACCTGCCGCAATCGCGGTTAAGTATCTACTCATCATAGTGCAAAAAACCAGGAACGTCAGATCTCGGATACCAATGTACGAATAGCACAGGTGGGATCTATTTTATATTTCCCGTCTCTTCACCGCGGCGCAGTCATACAGCTGCCGTCACATCTAGAAGCTCTAATTTTCTTGATAAAAAATAAATTGAAACTCATTGAATGTACATTATTTATTATATCTTCTATTAGAGTTTAAACAAAAATTTAAAAAACCCTCTGTGAACTGAGGGCTAGTACTAGTCTAAAGGTAAAATTAATAAATACCTCTTAACATTACGAGGGTGGTCTGAAAAGTTTCCGACCTTAACGTGAAAATGGCAGCACTCGTAAATAAAAGCTACTGAATTTCGTTGTTCATCTGTTGACAGTTACTCACCAAAGTTTCAGCCATTTTGGACGCGCAGTTTTTATGTAACAGTCGTTTGAGTGAGTTGATGTGAGTTTTTTTTGTGAAAATGGACAAAATCGAGTATCGAGCTGTCATTAAATATTTGTTTTTGAAAGGCAATACGCCTTCGCAAATAAAAGATGAGTTGGATTCTGTGTATGGGGACTCTGCACCATCATTTACCACAGTGAAATTTTGGGCTGCTGAATTTAAACGTGGCCGTAAGAGCTTGGGAGACGATGAACGTTCGGGACGTCCAAAAACTGCAACTACCGACGAAAACATCGCCAAAGTTCACCAAATGGTGCTAGACGACGCCGAATTAAAGTGAGAGAGATAGCAGAGGTTATGAACATGTCAAAAGATCGTGTTTGTCACATATTAAATCAACATTTAGGCATGAGAAAGCTGTCCGCGCGTTGGGTGCCGCGTTTGCTCACGTTAGACCAAAAACGTGTTCGAATGAATATTTCCAACGCTCTTTTGGCGCAGTTTAGGCGAAATAAATCCGAAATTTGGCGCCGATTAATTACTGTAGATGAAACTTGGATACACCATTATACGCCCGAAACAAAAATACAGTCCAAACAGTGGACTGCAAAGGGGGAACCGGCTCCAGAAAAAGCAAAAACTGTTTTCTCGGCTAGGAAAGTGATGGCGACTGTATTTTGGGATAGTCATGGAGTTATTTTAATCGATTATCTTCAAAAAGGAAAAACCATTACAGGAGCATACTATGCATCATTACTTGACAAGCTGAAGGCAGAACTTGCGAAAAAACGGCCACATTTGCAGAAAAAGAATATCCTGTTTCACCAAGACAACGCACCGTCTCACACCTCGGCGGTTGCCATGGCGAAAATCCACGAATTACGGTTTGAACTGCTTGACCGTCCACCTTACTCACCAGATCTAGCCCCAACCGACTTCTTTTTGTTCCCTCATCTAAAAATTGCGCTCGGAGGACAAAGATTTTCGTCAAATGAAGAGGCAATCACCTTCGTGAACAATTATTTTGCAGAGAAAAATGCCGAGTACTATTTGGACGGGTTACAGAGATGGGAGCATCGCTGGGAGAAGTGTGTAGAGTTACAAGGAGACTATGTTAAAAAATAAAAAAACATTTTCAGAAAAAATGTCTTGTATCTTTGTTAGGTCGGAAACTTCTGAGACCACCCTCGTATAACCTGAGATTACTGAGCTAAGAAATCCTTATTGCTAATAAACGAGTTTCCATTAAGTTGTTAGTGACTTATTAACGACATCTGAAGGTACCAAAGAATTTTGCAGTTAAATTAGGTGGCGTTCAACCAAAGACAGGTAAGCAGAAACAATCAGCCGACGCCTGAACTCTCTGGAATATTGACGGCCGTTCGCTACATAGTCTCACAATTTTGCTGACCTTATTAAGATAAAGTTTAATGAGAATATAAAAAAATAAGAAAAGTGATCATAATAGTTGGGTATATCTACAATTTAAAAATAGAATGAAAAAACGTAACTTCTTAGATCAGCGATTTTCTTGAACTAAAATAAAAACAAACATCTAGGAAGGGATCTTTCAAATATTCTTAATACTATGAAACCCAGAACCCCTACATAAAAAAGAAAATAAATTGCTTTGTAACTCTTGTGATTATAACCTGATGTGTGTTGCATTTGTAAAAGATTCTACAGAATCGTTCTCTAAAGTTTGGCCTGTTATCTAAAATATTGTAAAAG
Source organism: Ignelater luminosus (assembly GCA_011009095.1). Taxonomy (NCBI): domain Eukaryota; kingdom Metazoa; phylum Arthropoda; class Insecta; order Coleoptera; family Elateridae; genus Ignelater; species Ignelater luminosus. The sequence goes on from VTPC01005734.1 coordinate 24,928, forward strand.
ATATTTTGACAGGAACTAGAAAGTGGTATGCCTTAGCTAATGTATACGTTCTTGTTGCTTTAGTGTGGAGATTTTTAGACAAGACTGTTGAAATTAAATTTTGTCTTAGTAATTGTGAGTAAAGTTTACCTGTCTTTAAAAGTTTTGTTTTTGGAAAACAAATTCAGAATTTTCTCAATAGACTAATAGAATCATCTACTATGGGTTGTTTTTTAATCATGCCTTTGCAAATTGATGCAGTACAATTGCTCCCAAAATCTAGAATCAAGTCTGGTGCAAAAAGAAAAACCTTGACAAAAGTAAATGGAAAGACTTTAGAAAAAATGCTTAATCACTTCCAGTTTATGTTAGCAAGATGTTTTGAAGTCTAACCAATTGAATAAGACAAGATGTTATTTGCCGACGAACACATATCATGATCAAAAATCCAAAATAATTGAAATGACATTTGGGCACGTAACGCATTTTTTAACCATTTTTGCTACGGTATCTATTTATTGTGTCTATGACCAAACCTTCAAAGGAAATGGTAAACAGCAACTTTTCTAATATGGAAGAGATCAGGGAGTATGAGCAATAAATTTAAAAAAAGTTATGAACAAAATATATCACCTTTTCAGATCTTTCTCTTCAGAAGAATTTCATGTCTTAAATAGATTTCGACTGAATTACCCTAACGTATTGGCAATTAGTAAATAATAGTTATTGGTATCTGGATATTTCATTTTTAATTTCTAGAGAACCAAATCAGTTACTTGTAGAAACTAAAGCGAGTTTTGAAAAAGGAAATTACGAAAACGTATTGATAGGAAAAGAACAAGGAATTCCTATAAACTCCTCAGCTACTGCCTTCAAAATTGATTTGTCAATATTGCTCGAGTATATTAAACTGTAATAAGGAAGTTTCGTGTTTATTGCATAGATATTAACATTTTGATTGTGTAACTGACAGAGATTCAAATACAGTAACCGATACTGATAACTGATCTGGTGCAGTCCCATTAAGCTATAGTACGTCTATATTCTTTCATTATCTATAATTTAAGTGACATGGAAAACACTCTTTTTGTTTACTGTACAAATAGTTTTTCTCGGTCATTTACACGCACTTTTGTCATTTACAAATTGCGTGATGAATAATTAGTATCAATAAAATAAAAAAAATTACTTCTAAAATACAGTCCTACTCAGGTTTATTCCTTCGCCTCAGGTTTTTACTAAATTAAAAGTTTGACTGCATCGGTCGTGGCAATATTTTAAAAGAAAAGTAACTGTCTGTGTTGGTAGCATTCATTAATTAAAAAGCATTCTCTTACGAAACATGACATATTACAATCGACATGTCAATATCCGTGTGATTGAAGTTATTAAATTTCAGTGATACATTTCAGGTGTACATAATATGCACTAATTAATAATTGGAACATTCACTGATCGCAGTTTAAGTTAATGCTCTTTATTTGCATACATCTGATACAAACAACAAAGTTTATGGAAGAAGCAAATATTGCAAAATTCAAGAAACTTTTTAAATTTTAATTATCCTTTAATCGTATACTTAATTTAAATCATGATGTAACTAGCATCAACATACATCGACATTAATCTTCTACATTTCACGCTTTGGTACGGTACACATAGTTTTAAATTTCAAATTTAAATTTAAAAACAATTGCAGATCTTACTTGCTGATGCATCCTTTGCTGTTGTATTCTCTTCCAAATTTGCTTCTTCTTGTTTAATTTCATGTTTTAAATTAAACATTATAATTCTTTGAACAAAATCACCAAACTGAATATTTTTACGATATTTAGTTGCCACACAGCTTTCACTACAGATTTAAGAATCTTCTCTATCTAATAAGTGGTTATGCACACTTGTTACGTTTGGCTACGTCACTCATGTATAATTGATTAAATTAATGGAATAAACAACGAAGTTTAAGCCGCCTTGTGTTAACGGTCGACTTCACAGAGGAGATGTGGTTTAATTTACCCATCACTGTTTACTAATGACGATCCACAACTACATAGTTGCTGTTTTCAGAAGTTTCTAACACAAAACAAAATAAATGTGACCGCATTTTAAAAAGCCCCCCCGTAATGTTCATTTTCATTGGTTTACCGACAACTTAATAATCTACTGGTGAACGGAACGGTTCGTGCGTGTCTTCTAAAAGAGAAAATTGCTGTTGACAAATGGGACAGATGATGTACACTTTAGTACATAAGGTGTGTCTATATTTTATAAGTTGTGACATGCTATCGAAAACTGTTAAACTGATGACTTTCTCAGTTTTTAAATATTCGGTTTGAATTAACGCACCTCTATTCGGTTAACAGACAATAATCAACAATGTAATTAAGTAGTACGATAGAACATACAAATAATATAAATGGTACCGTTAAAGCAAATATTTATTTAACTGATACATTGGGAATTGTACTATAGATTTTTATAATTCTATAAATAAATGAATATAATTTTATTTGACTGTAAACACCCACATCGAGCATTATTTTAAATTGATCGTGATATTTTATTTGCATAGATTTGTATTATGTATTGTTTATTCTGTGTTACTATCATTATGCAACCAAATCACCTACGTTTTTTTTACCAACAACAATATAATCTAACTCATTTTAAAAAGAGCGAAAATATTAATATCCTTTGCTATCGTTTAATATCTACAAGTAATTGTTCTACAAATACTTTAACTAGTGCAATATGTTTTTGGTTATGTCACTTTAATTGGTATTTTTCCTTTCTGGTAATTACGTTTTATCAACACTTTTTAGTGAAATAAAAAAGCCAACATAATTATTACAAAAACGCTTAAAAAGCATAAACATACCAAATCTTAAGATTCTTCAGTCACTACATACACCTTTTTGGTTTAAAGTCTGTTGATATTTTAGTCATACTATAAATATTTAGCAGTATTTTCTAACGAAGGTCAAGATTACGTTTTTACTTCTTACGTAATTATGATACCTTTTTTTGTATTATGCAATGAGTATGAAATTCCATAAAGCGAGTTAAGCAATGGAACTGTAGAATTTCACGGATAAATTAGCCAATATTCGTATTATAGATTCAATCTTAACATCAAGTTGATTTAAGAAAATTAGGGAGAAAAGATAATCAAATAATGCGCAATATTACAAAGATTAATTAGTATTTAATAAATAACATTATATGAAAGTATAATATTCCAAAAAATGGCCTTGGTTATGTGTACACATAGGTTAAGAATTTCCTTGAGGGTTATACTCGTAGAAGAAAATTAAGGACGTATAATAAATGTTATTCAGTTGCAAAACAAATACTGTGTTTTTGGTAAAAATGTTTTCTACACTTTTTTTGTAGTGTAAACTTCTTTAATGGTATAGTATTTATATTTCAATAATACAGGTAAAGTATGTCCATAAATAAATTATATTGGAAATGTATTTGTTGCCATTGGTAGCAGCATTGACTAACTGAATTTCTTGCTGAGATATTTGAATTTAGGTTAGTTTATTTCATTATCTTTTTATTATTTATTTATTATAAAAAATGTACTTCGTTCTCTAATAATGGATTTGTTTAGTAATTAACATCATGGAAGAATATCTTGATAAGCTTTTTCTTCATTCAGCTTTGTAACTTTTGATACGTATAGGTTATCCATATTTGTCTTGGGTAACTTTTTTTCATGCCAGTCTTGCTTGTTTTTGTTGCCGAATGCTTTTGAAGCCTATACTTTTTTCCTTGTGATAGATACTATATCTGTGAGTTTTCTTGTATCTTTTATTGCGTGCTGCTCATCTCCATTTCAGACTCGATATATCTTCAACTAAAATAATTTATGTATCTCTGTCTCAGTCTGAATAACTGATTAAAATTGGCTTTGGTGAATGCTCATTCTGGTACCATACAGATCAGAGCAGAAGAAAATGAAGTAATTGAAGATCATAACCGTTATATCTAATAAAAGGTTTGGTTTCACTTGCTTGAAGTGAAGGATAACCCAAGATAAATTTATATTTCTATAGCATTCAGACCCACGAGCGAAAAAGGAACTATTCGTACATCAATGATAATCGTTGCTGTGTATAGATCAAGGTGGGCAAACATCGTATTCGGGATCGAATTTGCTTGCATAAAGGTATATTCATCTGCAACAACTTTACAGTAGAAATTTGCCGTTATACTCGTCTCGATTTATCTTTAAATCCTCAGATTTAAAAGCGTTATCAGATAGTTTTGATAGTTTTTTTTAGCTCTCTCTGTAGGAATTTCTAATACTAGTCTTTTATGAAGTTATGTGCGATAGGCTGGTAGTTGTCACGATTACTTTGAAGATTTTTAAGGAATTCTTTCTACATTTCCCATGCATATAGAAAAACTATTAAACTAACTCGAAGAATATCTAAGTATGCAACGTTCACGATGTTTCTGGGTAGTAACAGGCCATGCTTTCATTTTGTTCGGTTGGAAGTGTTGTTTCCTTTTTTTGGAAATTGCCGTACCTGCGTCTATATTTGGCGCCGTTGCGCGATCAAAAACTTTGCATTAACGTTTAGTATCGATTAGTTTTGCTTTGTTAGAAGAAGATCAATCTTTTTTATAGTTTGCATCTATTAATGCCAATTAAGAAGAATGCCAAAGATTATAAATAAAAACATAAAAGTTTGATTTATAAATAAATAGAAACCTTCGTGAAACTACCTCTTAGCGTAATAGATTTACAGATTTACAAACATGAAGTCAAATTGTCATAAAATCATAACCCTAAAGTACATTAAGCGTCAGCCGAGTTAATAGATAAACAGCCCGGTTTACAATACTCAAACTGTCATTCTGCCATATACGACCCAGAAACATCGTGAACGGTGTATACTGGAAGATATACGTAACTGTTAAGACGTCTCCAAGGTGACGATTATTAAATAACATTTTAGATATTCTACAGCTTCTTGGTTGGTTTTCTAAAACAATCCTGATGCAACCTTACCTCTTTCTCTTTATTTCCATTTTTCAGTATTTTCTCTTTTGTTATCATTTATCTCGGGTATCTTTGAATTAACACTGGCATTTTCTTTAAATATATCTTCTAAAAAGATTTCAATCTGTTTGTAACATACCAGCTTTTATCATGCTTTGTCTTTTTGTATGAATTGGTAGAATAGAAAATAAGAAAAAAAAGAAACCTGAACATGAGAAATTAATACAATTAAGTCAGAAACTGACAACCGCTCTCGAGTAATAGAAGTACTACAAAACACTCATATTCCATAAAATATCGATTATCAAACTAATTAGCAAAATAAACAAAACAGGTAGCTTTGTGAGATAAGTAATCAAAAGATGGAAGGAAGATAAGGCATGTACGATAGTACAATAATTAAATTCCATTCTGAAATGTACACATTACCTAGATGAAATGAGTAAAAACAGTTTACAAACTGGTGAAAGATTAAATGTTATACTGTGGTTGAGTATTTTCCCAACTATAGTATATTTTATTCCAAATGTATCGAAACAGTAACTATAAAAGGTAAAAAATTCTCAGGAATTATCTTAGTATCAGTTCATCGAAGGTATATACTTACACCAAAGTGGTGCAAAGATGACTACAACCAGTAATTTGAAGTGAAAAACAACTCGGTTGTGAGCAATTACATTCTTAGGTAGACGAAGTATACATAGTAAATCGACGTGAACTGTAGAAAATTATAATAAGTTATATAGTGTTAGATTAAAAAAAAGATAAAATGATATCATCTCCAATATCAATAACTGCACAGAACTGGGAAAATTAATTATACAATCAAATAGATTAATTTCTTAAATAACTAGGGATTGAAAGAAATTAATCTGTTCAATTGTGTAATTAATTAAACCAGTTAGTTTCGGTAGATGATATCATGGAGCAAATCCAATTAGTACCTTGGATATGTTTATAATGAAGCTTAAGAATATTCCTTCCTCTGCGTGTAAAACAATTAAAAGGCATGTAACTAAAGCGATGTAAAATTATCTCCTAAACTAGTAGAAATCTTAACCTTTCCAATAATACTGGATCATAAACGCAAGTTCTTACAACCATGACATTTTCTGAATAAGTTTGAGGATATTCTTTAATAGATACGGTTATAGAATTCAAAGCATTTGAAATAGATATCCTAAAGTATGCACCATTAAACACATATGTACATTACTGCATTTACTAACAACAACTCGAAAATAAATTTATTTCATTAATTTAGACAACTACTGTACAGAACAGATTCATTATGAATAGTATAACAATATCGCCAATTATTAAGGTTATTTATGGAATTAGGTCAAAGTATTATAATTTTCTTAATATAATATTCCTTAGAATCTCAGTTTAATAACATTTTAAAGGGAAAACTTAAAATAATGGAATAAACACAATAAGGTATACCCATATTCATAACTCATAATTCATAAATCACGTAGCAACTTTTAAAAGCTAATAATATCAAACTAACTCGTGGGAAAAATTATGAAATCTTGCGTGTTTTAATAAATCAATCCAGTATTTATATTTTTAGAATTTTTTATTATCTATTGTAATTTTGAAAGAAATACGATTTTAAACAACTACATGACAAGTTCAATTGCGAAATATTTAATAAAGGTGTTTTAAAATGATTTTATTAACGATGAAGAATTTATTGATGAAATTTAATTTACTTCGCAATTAATAACAATTCACCATAAATATTTTAGCATTCATTTTATTATTAATAACACCCTTTTCCTCCACGAAATGAAACGAAGCAAATAAACTGGAATTATCTTTCAAATACAAGTACCAAAATCTGTTTCAATTTATCTTTAAAATTAAAAAGATTTCCTAAAAATATACCTAATATTTAAAATTACCAAAAGATACATTTTTAATTTTAATAATCCTCTCTAGTTTGTTTTCACGGGAAATAAATCACGTTAAAACCGTTTAGGTGCAATTATAAATTTTATCAGAAGTTGAAAACAAGTTTGCGAACATCCATAAATTTACTAACTGTATGGTATCGGCCCATAAACAAGCGGGATGTTTCCTCCGATGGTGTGCCTGTGCAGGAGCGTTTCCTGCTGCCGCGCGATTTGGCCCGGCGATTTCCTGCGGAGATGCGCTCCCGTGGTCGTCATGATACACACAGCTTCCTTTTCATTCACAATTCCACAACTTACACATTTTACACTCAAAAGTCACACGTCAATGACTACAACTAAAAGATGAACGACATGTGATCGGGCTTTAACTTCACGTTACGTAAAACCTTTCGCGGTGACATTATCACTCTCGCTATCTTATCTCTTTTTACAATTTTACGAAGTTTGGTTTTCGCTAAAAAAGGGCGCGAAGCTTTATGTGATTTCGCGAACAAGAAAAATGTGAGCGCTTGCAAAACAGGTCGCGGTGTATACCTACTGTACATACACGCACGCTAGCCACGAAGTTATCAATAAGCAAGTGAAATAATCAGAATTCAGCACGTGCCCATGGGGCCTCGAAAAGACCTTCTAGACGGAGGTCCGCGCACGACTAACGCCTCAGGTGATGTCGGCTGAACGTTAATTAATAAGCTATTGCATTAAAACAATGGGTTTTCATACCTGAGCGCTATTGGCGGACGCGTGGGAGGAATCGCGACAAGTCAATATAACGTGAGAAGAAAGATAAGAAGAAATTGATTTAGCTACGATCAGTACCGACCACAAATACATACAAAAACCCTAATTAATTTTCTATTTGTTTCTGACTAAAAGATTTGTACCTTCTAGAATTGGTCAGCAAGATGAATTTAGATATTTTTATACAGCGTATAATTCTATAGGTGCAGATAGATGCATTATCAAGAACAACGGTGAAATCAATAATCGAACTAAACCGATGATAGAATCTCTAGATTTAGCTTTCACGAACAGTACAGTACGTGTCAACTTTTTTGCGATGACACATGTGAAATTAGAAGAAAAAGGTTCGCTTTTTGTCACAAAAAAGAAATGTAATTCTTTTACTCAGAGAAAAAATTTAATTTTTATTTAATGTAAAACTTTAGAGAGAGAATTGTATAATTGTGTATTTCAAATATATATTTCATGATTGCCGACATAAAACCCAATATCCGAGGTTGAAATTACAATTTTAACTGGAATTTAATACTTCAGGTCTCAAACTTTTGATGTAAAATTTTACTAGGTAGTATAGAAAAATTTAATTTACATTTAAATGAAGTTTCCTGAAATGTAAATTAAAATTTCTGGTCTATGAGAATTATCAAGAATAATTTCAAGTGGCAAACATAATTTACTAAATAAATCTGACAAAACCAAGCCTATACTAGGTTGGGCGTTTTATTATCACGAACTGGTATAAAATCAATAATCGACACGAATTACTGATACAATCATAAATTGCAATTTTAATAGTGTTATGCTTAAACTATATCTGTAATTGTTTAAATCAATACTACTTTTTGATAACCAAAATTAATTTTCGTTTCACTGATTTGGGATTGATGAATATCCTTAGATTCTACTTTCTACTATAAATATTAATAAGGTTAAAAATGTAAAAAACAAGTAGTTTTTCCAGCAATATCCCTACATCTGTTATTTGATACTTATGATACACTCTGCATTAAATGTGATAAGAACATAGCAAGGCTTTTCAGGAAATCAGCCGATGAATGAAAATCTGTAATAAAAGAGGAGGAATTATTTATATTAAATTTACATGACTCATTTCTTTGAAGATGTAAGGTTGCCATATTATGCAATAAATTGCTTTTGCCATATATGATCTAAATTGTTTATTAAGATCTAGAACTCCCTGCATTCGTTATAGAATAACGTCCTCTATCTATCACGCTCACAAAATCGTTTATTTTAGGATCCTCCAGAAATAATTTATAAATATTTAGTCCACATTGTGGCAATTTCCATTTTAAAGCTCTGTATGGGCCAAAACTTACAATTATTCTACTCAATCAACTGAAATAACTGTGATATGACCAGAAAATCCTGGTAGCAGCAATACAACTCAGAAAAACAAACAATTGGCCCAAAAAGGTTCCAAGTCACAAAATCCTGGAAAAGCTATTTCTATCAAACCGATCTAAAAATTATATAGTTCATTTTCAAAAAACAAAGGGGTTTTCAAAAGAAAAAAGCATAAACTAGTTAAAACTTGAACTTTGGGTTGAAATGTACAGACATTTAACTTACAAGCCCTTGCAGCCTTTTTATTATATTGTTTAGGCTTACTATTCGATATTAGAATGAAGGAAAAAATTGACAAATACAGAAAAGTTTAAAAAAATAAACATTAGAACAGTAGCCGTCACTAAAGAAAAAAGCTTTTTCACTTGAACTCGGTAGGTTCAAAAAGCCAAGAACAAGGTAATATTCTTGATAAAGCCTGAAAAGTCTTCTGCCTGCAGTGTTCGACAGGCCCAATAAATCTAATTGATTTAACATAGATCGGAAGGATCTGAAATGTCTTAGAAGTAAGGACGGATTTAAAGCAACGTGTGCAGCCCTCTATTCCAAGTATCACACAATAATGTAAATGTTCTATCAGCAAGTAGACCGAACAAAACAAAAATAAAAAAAGGAATTACAAGATAAAAAGTGTGCAATGTCATTGTTTGAGGCTGACAAAAAGATAACATGACTTATCTTTTTAACGATGTGAAAAACATGTGGCAGGAATTAGCAATTGGCATACAGTCTAGATTTAAACTATTTTCACCGAGTGAGATTTCTTTTCAACGGAATGTTGAAAATTCATTCTCTATATGGTCATGGTGTTTCCAATTAATAGTCTCGAAAAGTGCGCTACAAAACTGAGATTTCTGGCACTATTTTCGTTATATGTCCCATTTTACAAACTTGTACAATCGAAGTGTACATTACCTTACAAATACTGCAATTTACTGCAAAAATAAATATTACTTGAAATCTATGCCTAATTTGGCAAAACAATTTGCTCTTGTATTTGGTTTTTGTAGAAAGAATAGGATTGCTGTAAAACGCATACATTTGCTGAGCTATTTTGTAGCTTCTTCAAAAGTTTAGATTTTAATTTTTCTGAGCATTTTTGTACTGTCTATCACATCACAATATTTGTACCTCTTAACATAGTTATCTACTAAAACATATTGTTTCGAGTGGCAACTTCCATGGCACATTTTTATAATATCAAGACGAATCACAGAACACTACAGGGACAGAAAGTCTTAGGCCTTGTTCAATTCGGCCTAACTTAACCTACCTCAAAAGGACTCAATCTCGCTTGTTTTGTGATAGAACGCAAAAGATTCAACCGATCCATCTAACAACTTGACAAACTTTACTATCGAAAACTGATACTGGTAGAAAGTTCGATGTAGACACGAAAAGATCATATACTTAGATATGCCAAAAAAATTCCTGGGCGGTCCATAACACTCCCGACGTGAAAAATCAGATACAGCCTAAACAAGAGAACCCATGCAGGCTTCTAGTTTATTTCTCGTCATCTCGAAAATAAACTTTGATACTCCTTCAAATTTGTACGACAATTAGTACTGATATTAATATAATCTATACAAGATCTGTACCTACCATACACGATGTTTAAAAAAACTGCACAGTGTTCATTAAGATAATAAAGATATTCTCATATAGTGGTTTGAGGTGGATGTTTAGAAAAGTATGTCTATTTCACATTTTAAATTCAGAATTTCGTTAAGAAAGTCTTTGTGACTGCATTTGTCTAATTGTATGAAAAACTGAATGAGAGTTATTTTAAAAAAACGGTAACACCAATATGATTAACATTTTTTATATTATATGACGCCAATACGACTAACAAAATGTTACTTTTTGTTTAGATGTAAAGTTTCTTGCTATTCAAGACTTCGGTTTTCTTAACTTATCTAAGGTACTTTTGATCTTTTCAAATACGATTTTTCGTTAGTCAAGGTTAGCTTTTTATTTGATTTGTATATGTATAATGTTTCAATGTGATTTTGAGTTTTTTCAAACCTTGTTATATTACGCAGTTTTAGTTATAAAGATTTCAAGTGAATCCTGTTAATATTTTTTAAATGGATCTTTTGTGTACAATATCAAAATTTTATAAGGAAGTAATACCTTTTCAAGTTTTGAATAAAATACTGCAAATCTGTTTTTAATATTAATTTCTGATAAAACTACTTTTCTACAATTTCATCAAACAAGATAATGCTGATTTGTTAATGAAATTCAGCGAAGAGTATTTAATGCTGTTGCTGCTAAAATATTTAAAAGGGTGCTTAACCTTTCAGATTTGAGTTGATAGTAAGTCCTATTAAATATTAAACGATTTTCCTTTAGTACGGGTTTATAAGGGTCTTTAACGTAGGCCATTTTGAAAGGGAATGCACTAATTAATTCTCTATTCTCCATTATTAATAAATATAAAAACCGTATTGGTATTTTTCTTAATTAGATTCGATTTTATGCTTAAAGTAAATTTGAGGTACCTTGAAAAATAAACCAATATCCGTCTTGCTTATTTAGCTGGCGGCCTTGAAAAGTATAATCGATAGTTGTGAATTCACGATTATAGCCTATCAATTTTCTGCTTTATTATCCTTTTTGTATTCTATTATAGTAACCCCCCGGAAATTTCTCGTAACGATTTGTAAAATATAACCTCGACCTACAATATATTTCTTTAAATATTTAAATTAAAATTGTACACAGTACCTGTTTCGAAAAAGTCTAATCCATGGTGTCCTTTGGGAGGTGGAGTCGGAGCCTCTGCTTCTACATTTAACAGTGCAAAATATGAACTTTACACTAATCCAAACATATGATTTACTAATTTTGATTTACCCAAAGCATGCAATGAGGGATGATGCAAATAGCAAAAGCCAGAGACGTAAAAGAATTGAACTATTCTTAGTATTATCTAATTTACCTGAAAATGGTTCTACAACGTGCAGAAATTTTTTAAGAAGGTGTCGTCTACGTGCTTTTTTTTTATCGTAAAATACAACACCTTTAAATGTGACTGAGGGTCTGGTTGTTTGTGGCCACGAAGATTTGTACCTTACTGGTGCGGACTTCGGACAGGGTGGCTGATATCGTCCTATTGGCTGATGAATTTTCGGATCATAATTTTGTTTTGCATTTCCATTTGCGACGACAACACGTGGCCGACTCTTTAGGATAGGGGAAAGTTGTTTTGTTTTAAGGCGCGGAGGGGATGTGGATTTAGGTCTAGGACGATTTTTTCTAACAGAGGAAGTATCCCAGGATGACTGAACAGTTTCTGGTGATGATAAAGAACGAGTGTTATCTTCCATTTTTGGATATTTATGAGCAGTCCATGGTCCCGTTAAATATGGAGCTATATCTCGAAGTTCATGCAGGTTCGGAGAAGATGTAAACATGTGGCCCAGCAAGGAAATATTTCTTTCAGGAGAGTCGAATTTTTGCCGAAGTCTCTCTACTTCCCCTAAAGGGCATCCTAAAATTCTAGCTAATTCTTCTGAAGATTTCTGTCGTACATCCGAGAGAAATACAGTTTTCTTAGGATACAAAGATGCTATTTTACTAATTATATTGATATGCGGCATGTAACGATCGTCTGCACGAAAATAAATAGGGGAAACCACACCGCCTCTACGAATTCTGCTCCTACCTCTGTTAAAAATCCACGGATATTCATATTTTCTTCTCAACGAGTCGACTTCTCCGCTAATTTGTCCGGGTATAATTATCTGATTTTTTCTGTCAAGTTCTGGATCACTTCTTGATCTTCTAGGTGGAGACAGTGACGGTTTAACATTAGTAAAATTATCCATGTGCTCAAACCTATTTTTTAAATATAACACTTCTCCTGTTTTCATAATTCTAATATTTCTATTAGGCAAAAGACTTTCACTACTTGGAGCTTTAGATGTTGAAGCGTTTGATGACCCGCAATTAGGAGGTGGAGGACGAACTGCACTTAAAGCCGTTGTAACTTTATTTTGTTCTTGTTCTCCAAATAATTCTTTAAAATCTTGATAAGACTGGGACGAGACTAGTTTTCGCGGCGGCTGGCGTAACTCTTCGGCATGGCAAGCTTCCAACTCCTCCTGTTGCGTGTCAGTCGCGGGTTCCTCGTCGTTATTATGATTATCGGCCGCTCGATAAATAGTCGGCCTATAAGGTTGTTCTTCCGCTACTTGTTCGAAATATTCAACTTTTTTTAGAACGTCTTTATTACCTAAATATACAACTGTTTTTGTTGATTCATCTGTGCTGCCGCTTTCTGTTTCACTCATAGAAGTTACACGGTTCGTAACGTCCGTTGAAACTAACGCTTTTCTTGGTTGAGCCCATTCTTGCATTGTTTCGTTTATGTTATTCTTATGTGCATCTGTATCGTCTTTAGCTAAAACTAAGACGAAATCGCTATCTTTATGCTTTCTATCTTTCTCGTCTTCAGACATCTCCAGGGAATAACAAGTTCTAGGTGAAGCCACTTCGGAAGCACTTGATTTCATCTTAGCTTCGGCAGCAGCTATAGCTCCTCGCGTTTCTTTGCCTAAAACCAAAGAAAGGGAAGCTTTGTGTTGTTGTCGTTGGGACACTCGGTCCATAACTTCTCTACTTAAACTCTGAGATAATCTTTTTTTCTCATTCTCAGATAATACTAGGCTAATAGACATCGGATCAGATGTTTTACTAGGTTCAGAAACATGTCGTCTTCTTACAAGTTCATCGGAATTTCTTCTCACGCTCAATCTAGGTCTATAAGGCACGTGACTTTCGGCTGATACGTCAATAGCATAATCTATAGGAGGAGCATATTTTCGTTGACCATTCTGACTGTATATTTCAGCTAACTGCCCTTTTAAAAGATTTATTTGTTCCGATGATAAACTGCTCCATATTCTGCTCCCAATACCGTGTGTCAGTAATCTTTCGGACTCTAATAACTTTTTACGCATAGAAGTAACTCTTCCTTCCGATTGCGAACGTCTTTCGACTAAACTGGATGCTAAATCAGCAACAGAACTACCACGCCACAAGGGTTTATACAGCTCCCTGCTAAATACTAACTCGTCGGGCATGGCATCGCTTTTGTAAGAACCTTCCTTAAGCTTTTCAAAATTATCTTTGATATTCTCTACGGACTTATCTTTAATTCTTAAACCTCGATCCAGTTCTCTTTTCCACCGATAAGCTTCAACATCTTTAGGACGAAAAAGGAAGCCCTTTTCTCTTTGGTCATCCTTTAGTCTTATGTACAATGTCTCTAGTTCTTTCTCTGCCCTTTCACGAGTATGAACTTCTTTCCAACGATCATAATCAATTATCTCTTCTTCATGTCTACGTCTAGGACGCAATTCACTTGAAGATGTAGTACGTTCTAATTCTCCCATTCTTTCTAAAGTAGAATAAAATTTATTCAATTCTTTAAATCTGCTACATCTTCTGGGAGAGTGTAGAATCTCTGTAAAAAATGTTTTATACTCTTTATGCGGAAATTCACTTGACGTTATACTTTGAATATCATCATCAAATGCCAATTCTTCTACTTCATCTGCGCTGGACGAACGGATTGGTTTTTTCTTAACGTCTTCAGTACCACGAGAACTCTTAGTTTGCAAGATTTTCCTCGAGGATGAAGAACGAATTATTGGTGGAGAAGGAGGCGTGATGGCTCTAATAACTTTTCTGTGCACAACAGGAGATACTGGTCGACTGGTTTCGGTAAAAAATAGTTTTGAAGTTGGACTTAAACTTCTTTCTTCTTCCAGTTCCCTGGCATATCTTCTTTCTGTTACTGGAGAGACCGGCCGACTAGTTTCGGTAAAATATAATTTGGAAACGGGACTAGATGATCTGTCTCGTTCGATCGATTGCTTAATGTATCTTCTTTCAACTACGGGAGATACAGGTCTACTTGTTTCAGTAAAAAATAATTTTGAAGACGGACTGTAACTTCTTTCGGGCTCAACTGTATGTTGAACTTTAGTGCCAATATATTTACTTTCAGTGGCTGGAGATTTTGTACGATACGTCTCTCTGTGTACATGTTTTCGATCGATAACTGGAGATAGAGTTTGTAGAATCTGTCTAGTCAACGGACTAGAACTACTTTCTCGATCAGATCTTACAGTACGTCTTTCAACTACTGGAGATACTGGGCGACTTGTTTCTGTAAAAAACAATTTTGTAGTAGGACTGCTACTCTTTTCCCTCTCCTCTTTCAATTGTTGAACTGAATATCCTATATCTCTTCTAGAAATACGTTTTCTTTCTATTACAGGTGATACAGGACGACTTGTTTCTGAAAATATTAGTCTTGAAGTACTAGCACTCTTCTTTATACCACAGTCATGGCTGGTATCAATATACCTTCGTACAGCAACAGGAGAAGGAGGCCTCTTGGTTTCTGACAAAATAGATTTAAAGGGGCTATAACTTCGTTCTACTGATGCTTCATCTCTTTTTATAGCCTTTCTTTCTATAACAGGAGATACTGGCCTACTTGTTTCTGTAAATATCATTTTTAAAGAAGGACTTCCAGTTCTACCTTTTTTATAAATATATTCTTGACTCGAAGAAATATCTGTAGAATATTTTTTTCTTTCTATAACAGGCGAAACCGGTCTGCTAGTCTCGGTAAATATTAATTTTGTTGGTGAACTGTATCGAGATCTGTCAGAGTCGTGTCGTTTTCTTTCAAGACTTTCCTTTGAAGGATATTTACGTACTAAAATTGGAGATATCGGTCTACTTGTTTCAGTGAAAACTAATTTCGGAGGTAGACTTATGCTGCGGGCCTTTTCATCTTTTGCTCCAAATTTCTCTATCTTCCACGTAACAGATTTAGGACTAGCTGATCGAGAACGGACAAGAGCTGCATCTAAACTTTTAAATTTGGAATCTGTAACTGGTTTTGTATGATTTAAATATATTTTAAGAGCGCCAATTGTTGGTTCCGAAAAGGACGAAGCATGTCTTTGTAATAAACGAGTTTTCTCTGCAATCCATGAACTTTGGCTGACAATGGACGGGGGTGGTGAAGGAATATCTCTCCAAAAGAGATGTTGGAAAAACGAATTTGTTTGAATAGCTTCTCTTTGTCTTTGAATTGCATCTTGTGTTAATGCGTAAATATTCTCGGAAGCTTCATCTTCTTCTTCCATGCTACGTAATCTTCTAACAATTTCAGTTCCAGCAGCTTTTCCTGCACACTTTTTTAACAATTTTTCTGGTGGTTTTACTTTACCCTTTTTTTCTCGTTTGGCAATTTCCCCATTTAATTGATCCTTTTTTGATTTCTTCAGCTTTTTATTCTCGCTTGCTGCAACTTCCTTAGATTTTTGTTTAGAATTTTTACTTGGTCTCAGAGAAGTTAAAGATGATGATTTTGAAATTGGTGTTGTTTCTTTTTTAAATGTTTTAAGAGATTTTAATGAATCAAAAGAAGTGCTCTGAGATTTCTGTGATTTTTCAGATGGACAAGGGGATGGAGTAGTAGTTCGAGTTCGACTAACTCTGCTTAAAAGTGGAGTAGTTGGTAGCGAAGTAGATATTTGCGATGATCGTAAAAGTTCTCGTCCACGCTGACTGTAAGCTACTTGAATGGGTAGCGATTTATCTTTTGAAGGACTTAGTCCGTTTCTTACTGAAGAATATAAAGCGTGAGTTTTTTTATAAGTGGTGCCTGTCGGTAATGCATTAATTTGAGAAATCACTGCTTTCTTCACCTCAGTTGGAGAAAGTAAATCAGTCGATTTTGAGAGTTTATTGCTTTTATCAATTGATACTTTTGGGAGAGTCATATCTGCTTTGCGTTTCTCCGAACCAAATGTTCCTGGTTTTATTTTAGCTGCAGTTGTTGCTCTTTTAGGAACGGTAACAGTACAAGTTTTACATACTTTTCTAACTGGGCTTGCGGATGACGATCTTGACGAACAACATTGATCTCTTAACAAGCTTATGTCTGTCTTGCTGTTTACTTTGTTCGGGAAGGATTTACTTGTAGAAAGTGTTGAAGTTATACTTGATCTTAAGGATGGAGACACGCTTAGGGTTTTAGTAACTTTAAGTTTCGGTTTTGTCTCAATTTCGCCCTTCCTTTTTGGCGTTGGGGACAGTTTACAGGTTATTTTATCTTTCAAATATTTCACTTTATTTTTATCAACATTAGATGTGGTTGTAAAACAAGTTTCATGACGTCTACTACTTGGCGACTTTTCAGTACGTACTTTCATAGTAGAAATTAATCGTAAAGTATTGCTGTTTCTTGAAGAACGTCGTTTAGGTGGGGAAGGCGGAATAGGGGGTGCTTTTGGTATGGATGACACTGTTACAGATGAGGGAGCGCTTCTTTTATATTCAGAAAATACGTGACGAGGATGGGGGGGAACTGATAAGGGATAACACAACACCTGGTTTTGTGGTTTCGTATTCTTATGAATCCTAATGCGTGTTAAAGTTGGAGATATCGGAAAATATTCAATTTCCGTTTCTTCTGTGAAACAAAAATGTTGCTTTTAATATTTAAAATAAAAGTTTCACAGTTATTAAGAAGGGTGACTGAAAACGGAAATAATGCGTGTATTCATAATTGCGTGAAACTGAAGTATAAATAATACGAGTGAACTTAGATTAAAAAATTAAAGTTACCTAGAATAGTCCAATAACTGCTCTAAAGCAAAAGCCATGCTTGTTATAGAGTTGTTTTAAAAACAAACCTTTACATCGTTAATAGTAGAAAATCCTTTCCCATGGTTAAACGTACTTAATAAATTAAATAACGTTATTAGGCTTAACTAATATAAGTAGTCGCAATTAGTATACCTTCACCTAGAAGACTGCCGTGTTATAAGGTTAAATGAAATAAAAAATTATTTTTCCACGAGACTTACCTTTAGGCCTTTCTGGTGCAGGTTTCCGTAAGCCGTGTAAAGGCACATCACCTCCTTTTTGAATGTTTTTATAGACTTCTCTTTGTTCAGAGGGGCTTAGCTGTTGTATAGCATCTTCACGTCTCCTAAACACAAGAGTGGAATCGCTTTCATAACCGGACTCCTTTAGGGCTCTGTAAATTGAAAGCAAATATTATTTTCACGTATATTTTATACCAGCAAGGATTGTACTACGACGTTTTAGAATGTATTTGAAAATGGGGTATTTACTTTGGAAAATTAAATGAGAGGTTATGAATTGGCGACAGAAGTGAAAGCATAACATTATAAAACTGAATAATATATTATTCATTTATACAAAATATACGTACTGACTCATAAAACCTCTTGGTAGTGGCACGTTCTTCTGTTGTTCCAGATGCTGAAAGTATGTACGTAATTTTATTATCGTTATAGTTTACTAACTTAAAATAAAACGTAGTATTAGCGTCGAAGATAACATGCAGGAATGCAGATGTTACATCTATCTATTTGGAACATTAACATGCCTAAAAATTCTGTTTGTACGGTGATATAAGCAAAGAAGAAGAAACAAGAAAATCATGTAGTGGACACCCATGACAAAGACAAAGATAGTCAAAAAATACCGTGCTAGTACACTTAAAGTGAACTGATAAGAATAAACCATCAATGAAAAGAATTCATCTTATTCAGAGTCATATTTCTGATATTGAAATCAATTCATTACGTTTGGTTTATCCCAACGAAGAACATGAACAGAGACAAAGTGCACAGAAAATCTTAAAAGTTCGTGGGTTTCATGCCCCTTACACTTCTAGTGATGGCTCTTGAGAGTAAGTAGTTGTAACTGGGAAGAGCGGAGTGGTCGTCCAGCCACTGTGCAACCAAATAAGCAACATTTCGTTAGTCACAACACCAACACCGTCAGCAGGGAAAATTATACGACACAGTGCGTTAATTAAATTATTCCTGTTAACATTTTGCTGTACATTCAAATAACAACCTGCATGTCAATGTACAATCGAATGTTTTATTATGTTTTTGTTGGAAAACTCATTGTCAAGAATAAAAACACTGTACTATTAGTATTATTGTGACTTTTTAGATTTATTATATTTAATGAAGTATTTGGATGGACAGCAAAACAACATATCGTTTCTGTTAATAATAATCGTGTTGGTAAAAAAATTACAAATGGCAAAAATCCTTTTCATTAAAAAATGTATTAAAAAAATATCGTACCCCGTCGAATATATCCATGACCTCGTCCCACCACTAAAATAAAAAATATAGCATTTAGTTAAATCAAGCACTGCTTTTCCAAATATACAAACAAAAAGCTTTTATGCACACATAATATCTTTAGAATAAAATAATATTTAAAAATATGTACTGTCCTTAGCGACTTGAACCTGAAACTGTATTGTTACAGAAGTTAACCTAACCTTTTGCCAAATAATATTTAGCGTATTGAAAAATGAAATTAACAAAAATTTTCATCGAATTAAAAAAATATATTGTGCAATAGGTAGTAAATAAGCAAAACACAAAACACAATAGTGCATCCCATTTGCACTGAAAAGCCAACGTAACAACAGGGTAATGCCCAGGTGTAATTGTGATGTGATTTGATATTTTATAGAAGAAGATCTATTAAAGTACCTCCTTTGCTTCTTTTTCTGAGATTGATGAACGACCTGGCACATAGTTTTCGATACGACCTGGTTGGTTTTTGTACACGTCTTGACCGTGTCTGATTATTGCATCGCTGTAAAACAAACATAGTAGATTAGTAAGATGTGGTAGAAATAAAAATACAGAAAATTACTTAAAATAAAAGTCGTTGATGATATGTGTAATGTTCAAAATTATTTTCTGATGCATTCTTGTAATATAAGGTTGTGTTGCACTAATGTGATAAACAGAGCAGTGATAATCGTTCTCTTTAGATCTAATATAGAATGTTCACGCATTACATAAATATCCTGTTCTAGTTAGTAAAATAGATAAAGTAAATTACATTTCTTAAAGTAACCCAAGCAATGTGAAATAGATTTATGGCGGGTATAACTGAAAGTAACCTCACAATTTAAAAATTAAATTAGTGGTTATTAAGAAATTAAAATATTTATTGGCGTCATTTATAAGTCTTCTAATAGACAAATAATTTCACAATCAACTCCATATCATACCCACTTAAAATTTAAAAACTAGCTTTGTGAAATCCAATTTAAATAATCTAAATAATAATAAATAATTGGAACTAAGGATCAATAACTTGCCATCGATATAGTAAAGGAAGCACTGTATCAAATCTAGAAAAACAGAATTAATCTATGAGGCGCAAGCAAAATGCGTTTTCACCATTGCTTGCTTGTATCTGGAGGATCAACTGTACTTAAAGTCATGAGAACAATAAATCTTCCAATAATAATGATTAATATTAAGCCAAAAAAAAAACATTGACTAGAATACAAGGCAAGGAAAAGAGATCTAATCTCTAACAGATCCAGTTATCGTTATCAACAATCGTTAGATCATCTCAACGATTTTTGAAAGAACTGAAAATCCTGAACACAATTCAATAATTGCCTAGAGTATTGATAGCCAAAAGGAATCTATCAAGATCAATTTATATCTTTATTTGTAACCTATCGGCTTTCTACCTATAAATCTGGAGAAACTGTCTACTATACTTAAACAAACTTCTTCTATCAATTGCAATCTACTGATTCTAGATCCACTAACTGGTATGGCAGACTACTAGAGCAGCCTATCTACAAACTATTTGCTCGTCAAAAAGTTCAATCAATGAGATTTCAACGTGAACAACCACTAACAGCATATTGCTGATCTAATAATATCAGTTTTTAAGTTTACATCCAAGAAAAAATATAAACAAAAAAATAAAAACAAATATCTAAGATTTAACCTTTCTAAAATCGTTGTTTTAACTCCTTCAAATCCCATGCTGTACGGCGGCATGTGGGTGCGTTTCATTAGCATCTGACGACAAAATCCACGAGAGACATACTTTGATTACGCCTCGCTGTTATTATATACAGCAAGCTTGTACGCTACGGGTGGAAATACCTAAACTAATTTTAAGTTGTATATGCAAAATGGGCGTTTCATTTTAATAAACGTTACACGTAATGTTCAAGAAAGTAACATAACAAATTACTAGGAACACATACGGTAATATTCTGTCCTACGAAAAAAATACAAGGGAAGCATTGAATTGAATTGAAAATTGAATATAGAAACCAAAACTAACAGAATTATACATTTTTCCAATTTCTCATATTTTCTTTGCAAATATTTGCTAGCTCATTCATATCCTCCACTCCATTCAACCCAAGTATTTGTAGAACAGTAAAAGTTTTATAGAAAAATCATGTAGAAAGTTTCATGTCAATATAGTAGTACGTTGTTCTCAAGATATCAAAAAAACAAGAAATCTTGCATGAAACTTTGGTATCCTGTATCTCAGAAAGGATGTGCTTTAGGATACAAGTCCATATAAACTTTCTTGCTTATTCTATATTCCTGAATCAGCATTTTAATCTATAATATAAAAAATCTGGCATCATCAGCCAGATCATAACAGAAGGAAAAAAGAAGGAAAGAACACCTGCACCTAGAGATCAGTATCTATCTACAGAAATTGAACTACAGCATGTAAACTGAGCAAATTTAATGTTAATGACATCAATAGCTGGAAAAACTAGTTTGTGTGTCTATAAGAGAAGATAACAATTTTTTTAATGATGTGGCATCAACAGGACAGTTTCGCAAATTGAGTTAATGAAAATATGTACATTATGTCTGCTTCTAATTTGAAAAAGAGTCAGTAGTACAAAAATACTCTATCGCTCAGTACTCAAGGAACTATGTCTTTACAAGTTAGTAAAGAAGTTATAGCCTCGGTGTTTAAAGAAGCAAGTAAAGCTATAATGACTGACTGCGAAAAACTGGAGAAAATGGAAGGCAATTCTAGTTTTTAGATTAACAGGACTGGACAGAACAGAACATTTCGGAAGAAACTCAAAATTGCTTTATTTCTACAAGCCAGTAATTCTGTTTTGGCGAAGCCAAAAATCCTTTGCAAACAATGTTTTCCTCATGCAAATTTAAAAAGGTAGAGGACGAGATTGTTTGAAACCATACGGAACTGTTAAATGCCTTAGAGAAGTATTTTACTAACTAGAACAAAAAGACTGTTTTAAAGAGTGTATTAGCCTTGAGGTACTACCAAAAAGTAAATATGGCAAAAAGGTGGATATTTTGAATAGACAAAAGGACTCATTATGGTTCATTAATATTGTTTGTGTCTGTTCGTCAAAATCATCTAGATAACTCTACCACTCTAGAACATCAAGGTGTAACTAGCTGTGTACTTCTGTTTTTGTTACCAAAAGAATATATGCATGATAAAAGCAATATTGATGTTTCTGTGAGTATAATCTAGTTAGAATCTTGAATTATCTAAGAATTAACAGTACGATCCTTTTATTTTCCTAAAACTTTTGCTTTATCACAGTTTCAAGAACATATCAAATAGTAAATATCTATATTTGGTGCTGAATATCACAACCATAAGTGTTGACAATATCCAAATGTGCAAATAAGCACCTAAATAAGTTTTGAAAAACTGAGAAATCTTTCAGTAAAATCTAAAATTGATCCAAATAAAAATGTAATGCACGAATAACCCAGCACGTTTCTACCGCTGCAATTGAAGTTCGATTGGGAAACAGATGGAACAAGAATTGAGAAACTAAAAAGTTAATTTGAGATAAAAAGTTCATAGTATTCAACTCCTTTTGTAATCTCACGATCTACTTACTAGAAGATGTAACCACTACTGATGAGCCCTTCTCTTAACCTACGCTCTGAATGAATATCACTAGAAAAGCAATGACTGTTTGTTGATTAAGAAAATTGCAATGCGTTACCGATGATAGTGTATTACTTATTAACATGGGATGAGAGAAATTACTCTAGGATGCATTAAATCCTAAAACCACTTGTACTGCTAATTTCTAGTACCAACAGGATACAGCAGCAAAATGCTTTATAGTAAACCCTTAATTGAATTATGGCTTATGATGTTATCTAACTATAACTGAGAAATTCCAATAATTGTTTCCTTTTGTAATGCTACTGGCTACATTATCTAAATTAAATTTCAATTTAGCCAGAGGTGTACTATGTAAAAATAAAGCCTATTTACTTATTGGATCGAATGTGTTTTCTCAAATGTCAGCCCAATTTGCAGTCTCAGTTTTTAGACCTGTAACTGTTTTTAGATTGTCAAACAAAAGACTTTTGTTATTCATTCTAGTGGAGTCGTGTTAGACATCAAACAACGATGTGCCATTTTTTGTTCCACAGATGATTGTGTAACTAGATTTTTACGAAATTGCCCTGCACTTTTCTATTAAGGAAATATCCTTAAACTTGAGCATCTGGCGCCATTATTGAAAAAGAAATCTCTTGAGGGCAAACTGACCCTTTTCATAAATGAATTATGATATTCCACACATACTGAACCCTACAGTTATTACAAAAAATCCAATTCGCTTACAAACGTGTTACTGATCCTATCAATAGGTTTAGATAAATGTTAAACACAGATTTACCTATTTGTAAAATTTCCCTCCTTGGGAAGAGTGGAAGACATGTATTCGTTTTCTTTTCCTTTAACAGATTGCTGTAATCGTCGACGATCTAAAGTTGCGTACTTGCTATCTGAAACAGTTCCGTCGCTGTCGTAATAATCGGCGGCAAAAGCGTTGTGTTCCGGTTCAGAAAAATATCCAGATGTGTAAGGATATCGAACTGCAAAGGAAAAATCGCACTATTATTTAAATGTATGTATAAACTGTACGAAGCAACCACACCACTCTGCTGTTGTAAGCCGAGACAAATGATAATGCCACATGTAAATATAACAACATAACAAAAGATAAGAACGCTACAAAATTCATCTTTGTGTCAAGGTTCTTATTTAAGTGTAGAATTACTATCGTATTTGTTATCTCCTCGTTTTATGGAGAATTTCTATGATACGTTATTCCTAGGTTTCTTACTAAATCAAGTTTAAAAGATTGTTAAATAATAAATTGTTTATAGTATTTAGTTATTAATATTATATGAAAGCGAATATCCTATATAAGAAGCAAGATATTTGCAAAATAATATTTGTTATTTAAATGAAAATATTAGATGCTTCAAAAATAAATTATATAATATAACGCAAAAATATTTACTGGTTGGATTATATTCAATGCAAGCAAGTGCTGTGTTATATTATCATTTTAAAATTGCTAAAATATTTATATTTGTGAAAAACAAAACATTATTAGCAATTCTAAAACGATAAATGTAGTAGCTACGGTGTATGTACAAAAACTTGAAGCCAACCGCACACCAACAAAATCTGTAAATGTAAAAAAATACCTCTGCGTTGTTTATACCGGACCGTCACATATTCGCCTGAAATGTAATATGTTTATTTGTAAACATTATCGTAACCTCAAAAGAAATGTTTATAATTATACTTACGATCCGGTTTTTGTTTATGTATTGTGTCGTACATTCTCTTGTACCATCTAGACTGATTGCCGTCCTTAACTTCCTGCAATAAAATTCAATGTGACGAAAGTATCTCTAACGAATTTATCTTTTATTCAGTTCGTGATAAAAAATAATGACTTTATCAATCAGTGGATAAAGCCCATAGAAACACTTACAGATCTTAATACTAACGGCATTCCATCTTTAGTTGTCGGCCCAATTCCAATTTCATATTTTCTAGGACCTAAATCTGCCATTCTTCTAGGTCTTTCACTATCCGACTCACTGGTATATTCGTTTTTTATCTGATATACTACAATCACACACTTCTGATAAGGGAA
This sequence comes from Ignelater luminosus, assembly GCA_011009095.1. NCBI lineage: Eukaryota > Metazoa > Arthropoda > Insecta > Coleoptera > Elateridae > Ignelater > Ignelater luminosus. Next base: position 49,805 of record VTPC01005734.1, read on the forward strand.
TTCTGTTATTTTTACAAATCTACTTACAAACTTCTCCAGGTCCTAACAATGGAGGTCTGTCATCGTGATTTCTATAGGAATAGTTTGGATCTGCCTGTATATACGAAGCACCCCTGGGTAGTTGCCCTTCTAAATATTAAATTAAAAATAAATTCATTATTCACAAATGTGATGCACATCAAATAATTACCTCTAGCTTTTTGCAATAGCGTTATGGTGGGGTTCTGTGCTCTTGGTAATCTTGGGGTTGAAAATTCTGAAAATCCTGAAGCAGGTGCTGACTGGCTTGTCGTCAGGCGCCTTTCTAAAGATGATGCAAGCGCCACTCCAACGTCGCTGCTGCTGTCAGGTATTTGCCATGGAGGTTGCGCAGGTGATGAATCTGGAGTTCCTGAACCCTAAAATATAAAATCCTTGTAAAACTAAATGAAACCTCCTCCAAAGGAAATGGTGTAACTAACTAAAAAATAAAATTATCAATTTGATTATCGAACTGTGGAAGTATAAAACTCATTTTATCTTTATATGACTAATTCACTTTTAAAAACCCACATTTACCGAAATAAACAAACTCCAAAATTCTAAGTGCAACGCTCTGCCCTGGCATCTTTTTATAATACGCAGTTATTGGCTCTAGGCCAATTGTTACATAGCAGTAAATGTATATACTACTCCTACTACCTGCTTTATTTTGAATAAATGTTAATGCAATTCCAACTCTTGAAAGAAATAATGTTTTACGTAAACTGCTCAAGGTCACTTATAATCAGCAGGCTTTTATGTATTTGTTTAAAAAAGAAAATTGAGAGCGAAAAACGTTTTTATTTCTACTACCTAAAACGTAAATACTATTTCAGAATGGTAAACATTTAAAAATACGATGGAGATTTAAACAACTAGATTATTTTTCTACAAGCAGTAATAAATCTCAGTTTAATGAGAAACGAAAATAGATCTTTTTTCTATATCAGATGCATATTAAGATGTTGAAACCAACAATAGCTAAACTTTAATGGTAAGAAATATTTAGTAGAATTATATAAATATATATAAGTTGCGTTTTGTCTGCTAAGGAAAGCCACGAGAAGCAAGGCTTTTGAAATTTTGAGTTACAAACACAAATGTTGCCATCGGAGCAGGTTTTGTTTGTTGGCCTTTCAAGATAAAACTAAAAAGAGTATTAAAAAAGAATACAACGCGAAGTTTGACAAAACAAAGCTTAAAAGGTAAAAATCCTAAAGATTAAACGAGGCCAGAATGGATTTAGTAAGCATATGGAAGTAGAACTAACAATAGCCAAAATTAGCAAAGACAAACAACAAAAAGAAAGAAAAAAGTATTAATGACTCGTGATATTCCTAAATTAATAGATACAAGATGCAATGGCAAAGAAACAACCGCAAGCCTACGAAAGTTGATAATAAAAAAATTTGACGAAAGATCAAACCAGTCAAAATGTTTGGTTAAGGGTAAACTGCAAAATTATTATTACTGTTGAAGTTTTGACACTCTAGACAGCGATAGTTATAAATATTACTTCTATGTCTATGGAATGATGTCAAACAAAAAAAAACAAAGCAACCAAAATATCTACAAATAGAGGGAACACAATTATGAATATAACAACTAAATGCAAAACAATACGTAGACAAACAGGTGGTGACACAACAGTAACCAAAAGAAAAACAAAGAGCTTAGAGCAATTTTACCAGTTATGCCTTAAGTAATGGGAAGGCAAAATAGAAAACTTGGTTAGATGGCAAGAAAATGTATAAGACAGAGAGATGAGCACATACATAGAATGGCAGGTGACAGGATGGCAAAAATTGTAAGGAAAAAACATCCCCTTAACAAAAAATCCCCAGGGCGGCCATACAAGTGATAGTGCAATAGGTTAGCATCTGAAGTTGAGCAACCATCATAAGAAAATAAATATACGCATTAATGAATAAACAAGTATTTCAATGCTAATAAGAAGAAGAAGAAGGAAAAAAGAGCCTTTAATGGAATCAATGTGTTAACATCAGAGTTAAAGAGAAAAGCTTTAATATAATTCTAGAGCAATGCCCATAAAGCATTTCAAGGCACTGATAGATTAGTTAACAGAGAGCACATAAATCTAGTATGTGGATGACAAAATCATTTTTCCACATATCTTAGAAGCCCTAAGGATCAAATTTACTGCAATCAACGACCATTGGTCATTTATTCTTTACAGATTCGATAGCATTGTAAAAAGGCAAAAGAAGGAATTCATGAATTGAGTTAAACGCGATTAGAGAATTTCGAGATGCTACGCGTGTTTGGTCTTACCCTATGGGGAAGAAACCAAAATGTCTAGTTAGAAAACTTGAAGCATGTGCAATTTGGATGTATCACGAAGTACTAGATTACATAAGCAACCAATAAGTTCTTCATTAAAACCTTCAAAATTCGAAAACTCAAATATCTACGACACATTATGATAAACCTATACACGCAATATTGGGAAAAGTGTTTAAAAAAAAGTACCAGGACAAAGGAGAATTTCCCTAATCAGAAGGTAAGCAAGGATTACTACAACACAAGCGAATGCAAAATCTTTCAATTGACTTACCAAATAATTTTGAAATTTTAAAACTGTCATTCTTATTTTTCGTTTTAGTTTGCGAAAATACAATTGATTTAGAGTTTTTGGTATCACCAGACGCGGAAAGAAATTCTATTTTAATTGATTTCAATATTATTTCCCTATGTTTCATTGTAAAGGTTGATATCATGTATATCAAGAAAGTTCAATTACGAGAGATATCTTTTGAACTGTTGATAAGATTAGATTTTATTGTAACAATTATTAATTACTAGAAAGATTAAAAACAATCGATTGTGTTTGTTATTTAAATTCTAATATTTACGTAAATGCTGTGATATAATTTCAGCTTGCAAAACCTAATGAAGTAGTCTCGTAAAAGTGTAGATAGTAACTATGTGCGAGTTTTTAAAACTTTTATAACTGGAATGAAGCGAAACGACTTCTTAAAAAAATAATAAAAAGGAACTCCCACTTAATTTAAAATATTTGTAAGTAACAACAGTTTCAGCAAGTTATTATTTTTATCAACTCCTCAGCACATTTCCATTTTGATACATCACCATATGGATATTGTTTCGGTAATGCTTGTGTAAAATGTGAACCTTGCAAACGGAAACTCTTTTGTTAATATTATTTGTTATGTAATTAACCTACCTCTGTTTTAGGTTTATTCTTCCTTCCTAATACAGGCGATTCAAAGTTGACAGGTCTAAATTCTTTACGTTCAAGGGTAGGACTGGAGCCAGCACTCCTTGGTGTCCACACAGGTGGAATAGGTTCATCCTTTCTCTTGTGTTCCTGGGACTCGTGAATATGTTGTTTTGGTTTCTCTTCGGATGGTTTCTGACCGGGTGACCACACCCCTAAAAAAGTAACTAGTATCATAAAGCCCACTAATTAGATCTGCTTTTATATAATTAACAAAAGTTCTGGTAAGTATGATGAAATGAAGCGAAGGTTAGTAATGAAAATAAGATAATAACTTTAATTAGTGCTGAGTTATATTTCAAATGTTATAATAGAGATGTGGGTGTAAAGCAAAATTTAATGAACTCTGAGCTTTGGCTAAAACTACCTGTACTAATTATAACATCACTACTTGAGTTGAGTCACAAAAACATATGCGCCGCGGCCTACGATAAAAGTAAAGCGCCATCAACTACAGCAACAACAACCTGCCCATAAATGATGTGTTCCTTTCAACTTTATTTGAATTTTACACCTTCATATATATAAATAAACCCGAACCAAAAAACACTAATTAAGAAGTTAGAAAAAATTACGTTAGATCTGTTATATTTTAGTATTTTGCACCTGCCAGACCTATTTTATTTCTGTCATTAGAGCCACTGACATAGATCAAGCTAAAAATTGTTGTCTTTGATTTCTAAATTTAGAATATTCCTTTACTTTTCTTGTTTTATTTGTTTCATTTTGGCAATTTTGTCGATCAAACGTGAATGTAATATTCATGGCAGTGAAAATTTGGATCGAAACGAACGAGCAGCTTTAATGTGAAACTAATTTCATGTGGATTCTGTTGTCGTGCTGAAACTCTCGGGAATCATTAGTAATGCTATTGTATTTTCAGGGGGCTATTAATTATTTGGCTGTTTAATGGTACAAAAAGGAAAACTAGCGAATTACAGCTCTGCAAATGATAGTACCAAAAATCAATAAATCCCTTTAGAAAGAAATTTAGCTCTTTAACTCAAGCCGTTAGTTGTACTTTTAGCTTGCACAAATCTATATTAATAAGGGACACAAATTTTAATAAACGAGACCTAATAACAGTATCTTTATAACAACCCTCTTATGTTAGAATTAAAACCATAAGCTCGACTTTCACATAAAATATGTATCTACCATGTTTTCTCATTATGGACTAGAAATACAGGTCTAATTAAAAATTATGTAAGCTATAAAACAGTTGGGAAATGATTCCAAAGTAATTGTTTATACCATGTTGTTGAATATCTTGCCAAAGAGAAAAATAATGATGAAGCATGGAAACAACAAATAAAAAAAGAAAAGTCGAGCCGTGTGTAGGATAGTAGATATATCGTTATTTTCATTCAAGAACCACCTCCTACATATAAAAAAGAACTCATCTTTTTGATTGGGATATTTTTAGCAGATACAAACCAAACCACATATTTTAATTAAAAATCCAGTAGAGATTGATTTTGATTACTTTGAACAAGTTTTCTAAGGGTGTCTTATTAAATAAATATATCAATGTTTTTAGAGTGAGCTTGAGATAATTTAAAAATAACCCAGAACCATTTTTTGAAGGTAATTTCATCTCCAATTTAATTAATTCTTTTTTATGAAATAAATCTTCATTATGAGATAATTTTATAACATTTACAACATAGTTATAATGTAATTTTCATTCGTTGTAGAAAATTTAATATTTTTACTGTTTTTTTTCAATTAATATTTGGCAGATACGTACACCTGGAGATGACTATATTTAATGAAAACTCAATTATCTATTTACATTTAAAATTCACTTCAAGATTAATTACGATTGAGTTCCCACCGTTACTAATTATTCCCGTATTCCTACACTGGTTAAAATTCTTATGACCTAACCTGGTCGAAACCTAAAAAAGGTTGATAGAAATTTTGGGAGGAAAGTTACGTCGACACGAAAATACCGATATGTTCGAAAAATACAGGATGCTCAGAAGCTTCCGGTCTCAAGCGAAAGCGTTGCTAATTTCTGGTAACTAGAGTGAGAATATTTCTCTAGTATATATCCTATTTTGACCATTAAAACAAATTGTCGCATTTTATATGTTTTAGTAATTAAAGAATTCAGAGCAAGGATTCTGATTAATGATGAAATTGGAGAAAATATTTATATTATTAGATTCCAATTTGAATTTAGTTTTCGACAATGTGAAAATATAATATAGTTTTCAAGTATATTTTATATAAAAAAATTAAATTAATCAATCAACTAAGATAAAAAGTAAATTTTCTGTTAGATAAAGGATGAGAAAGAAGTGTCGTAAATGATCCTTAACCTGCAAATAATCCCATAGTTTTTAAGTCAACAAACTTAGCAAAACTAGGTTGCTCATCAAAATGGTATTAAAGAAAATGGGATTATACAGATTGGGAGGATCATAAACTTGAAAGGATGGAAGCCTAATTTAAAGCTCCGTTATCGTCAGCTTTTGGCATGTTAATGTTTTAGAGCTAGTATTAAAAATCAAAGCTAAAATTGAACACTCTAGCGTGAAATTTTCAAACTGTAAGTATACCATCTTAAAAATTCAGCTTCTATGAAAAGATCAGCTAATCCAAACAATCCCATGCGAAAACCTTTACAATTCGATCTGCACAAAACGTTCAATTGGCCCGAAAGGCCGATTTTAGAAGTAAGGCGCAATACCTTGAGCTTTCTTTTGTATCCAATCAAACTTTATAATTAGATAGTATCAGGTGATCCGCATTTAGAACGCCTCGGTAATGTTTTTAACTGTTTAATGAATGTGTTGAGAACAAACAGATAAATCTGTTGCCAATGGGTATACGGTATACTTTCAGGAAGAACACTCGAGAAGTAATTCTAAATTGTCCAAAGTAATTGTCAATGTGTCAAAACTCTAAATTACGAAGTGTATATGTAAAAAATAATAAAAATCTAAACTATCTGATGATGCCAACTGATCAACTAAGTTAAACCTATCAAGCTTAATTTTCCACTCGGAGTTATCTAAAGCATCGGTCATACTTAAATACTACGTATAAGAAAACTGTATTTATACCACAGATTTAAAAAGATTTCATCATAAAATAACGGCCAAAAATTCGCATCAAATGGGAAAAGTTTCTACTTTCTATTTTTTTAAACCTTTTTACGCCAATAATTCGTGCATGTCTGAAAACCAAAAACAAGCTATTTAGATCTACCAAGCCATTTCTGTTAGGCAGAAATGCTGTCTTTTGAAATGACCAAAAATTAAATTTCGTCAGTATCAATGTTTTTTATTATGAAACTTTCGCAGTGTGATAGACTATCACCAAATAATACAGTTGGTATGAAAAAGTACTTTTTTGCCATTTTCGGAAAAAGGATAAAATTAAAATTTTAGAATATTATATTATGATATGACCTGCTGAAACAACAAATTCAGAGGCACTTTTACTAGTTTTCTTTTATTTCTAGCTACATGGGATTCTTTAAAAGTGCAATACCAAGAAGTTGAAAATTATAATAAATATTTAAGGATGAAAATGTCTTGCACTAAAAACGTTAAAAATTAGGACAAAGTATCTTGTAAGCTGGAGTATTGGAAATCCAAAAAAGAATAATGTTGTTTCAAATAATTGCTGAAAACAGTAATATTCCTAAAAATTGCACAACTGCCAAAGTTTAACATTTTAATTTTTTATATCTTTTTATGTGTCTGGTGATACACTGTGTTAAAAGTTCATCGAAAATGAAAAACTTTTCCAAAATATTGATAATTTCCAATTTTGGTCGTTTCAATTTCCGCCAAACAAGAAATAGCTTGATAGATTAAAATAGCTTGTTTTTGGTTTTGGCACAAGTTATTGGCGCTGGAGTTTTTCAAAAAATAAACCAAAGACAAAAATTTCTTCCATATGGTTCGAACTTTTTGGCGGTCAATCTATATGTAATATATTCTATTACAATCAACTACTTGAATGTCGAGCTCTATTCAAAAATAAATATATCGAAAAAAGGATCATCTACATCATAAAATATTTCTTTAATAAAAACTTCTCTACTGCTACAATGTCAGTAATTCACTGTTTATTTATATACAGTGTGGAAAGTACTTATGGAATAAATTATATATTTTCAGTACCAATAATATTTCGCAAAAACGCCGAGACAAGTAAACTAGTATTTTTAATCTTGTTCATTTTGATTTACCTTGCATGTTCGTGATGTCATCAATCTCCGAGTAATGACGTCACATGCATTTTTTAAAACGGAATGGTACATTTTTAATTTTATTTTTGAATAGTACTCTAAAAGACCTCTTCAACAAACTATAACATTTGATACTTTTATTTTTAACAGTTCTGGAGATATTTACACTTTTACGGAAAACAAGAATGTTTGCAATCAAAATCGTAAAAACGTTTTTAATAATAATTTCGAAAATCACAGGTGAACAATTTATTTACTATCGTAACAAATATCAAAATGTTTGCCGTTAACTTGTTGATACACTCCCAATCTATGGTGGAATTTGTCTCTGACGTTGTGCAATATGTTACGTGTTATGCCTCTAATTTCTCTTGTAATCCGTTCCTTCAAATCATCTAAATTTTGAGATTTTGTCTTATATAACCCAATAGATTTTAGTCTGGCGATCTAGCTGTCCATTCCAGGAAACCTCGTCTTCCAATCCACCTGTTTGGAAAGATATCATCCAAATATTCTCGAACTATACGCGGATAATGAGCTGGTGTTCCATCCTGTTGAAATCAAATGGTGTGATTTTTGAAAGAAGAATGTTAAAAATAAAAGTATCTAATGTAGTTTCTTAAAGAGGTCTTTTAGAGTACTATTCAAAAATAAAATTAAAAATGTACTATTCCATTAAAAAAAAATGCATGTGACGTCATCACTGGGAAACTGATGACGTCACGAAGATACAAGGTAAATTAAAATGAGCAAGATTAAAAATATTTGTTACCTATCTCAGGGTTTTTGCGAAATATTATTGATACTGAAAATATATAATTTATTCCATAAGTACTTTCCACACTGTATAAATGTTCTAATAAGAGTGACATAATCTCTAAGCTTGCACTAGACAAGTTGCCTAACAACAGATGAATTAAAAAAAGGGAAGTAGACCAGACATGTGACTGTTGTATCATTTGCACATCACATTCCATACCATCATCTCTTTTATTGCCTGTGATGTTATGGGAAAAGTATTACTGGTTTTCCATAATGGCATAGCGTAGTGACCTCAGAAGATGATTAGGTTAAATGAGGTTATGATAGAACCAGCAATTACATCATATCAATGCAATGGGTTGCTAATATGATTGAGTGTACACATTACTGTAAAATTAAAGTCGGCTTTAAACTTTAAGATAGTACTAAAGCGACCGTGGTAAAAATTATTGTTGCACCACTTAGGGCCGATTGTATCAACTTACAGACGAAAGTGGTTCAACTCTATGGTTGCATAAATATTGTAACACTTGTTCTTATGCAGTTGAATTTTGATTTTTGAATACAACCGGTCCTAAACTACAAAATGTATTAACTTTGAAATAAACTTCCTCTTGTTTATTATTTCCGATGTGCAGCTAAATGGGGCACGGTGGGACCATAAATGACAATCTAAAAATGCTGATGATGCAATAATTATTTCCAGTAGGGTAAATTCCTGTTCATCGTTATGATGAATTGTGATGGAATGGTAATGTATTGGCCTAATAAGTTCTAATTTCTGATGTATCCTGCTCATTAGGGGTTTAGGGCATAATGATAATTTAAAGATTTTAATTATTGACTTTTTAACAAAAGCTTTAATTTAAAAAGTTGATGTATACAAGTTTTAATTAGCGAACAGGATCAACGATTTTATATTCTAAATTAAAATTCTCTTAATTGAAATACTGATTAGATGGCGTGCAATAAATGATTTGAATGTTAATTTCATTGTTTGATTACAGAAATTAGTAATCCTCACTTTATTTTAACTAATACAATTTGAATTCCGGATGAACGAGCGGAATACTTAATAAAAGAGGCGGAAAAAGAAAGCTCTAGTCTTACTAATTTTCAGAAATTAACTAGAAAGAATTTAACTTGTTTATAATGTAGCAGATAAATGTCAAAATAAATAGCTGATATTGAACTTGTAAAAAGCGTTTATTTACAAATTCTAACAAATGTATGCGTACACCCGTTTCAAATTTTTGGCTGGGTTACAAAGGAGAAAGTGAAACATTACTTTGTTATGTATTCTCTTTTTCTAATAATATGTGGCAATAACGTCAATAAAAATAATAAAAATAGTGGCACTTGTTCAAAACTTATTTTTCAAGGATTCAATTTTAACCCACAGATGCTGCAGTTTCTATAATTAAAGCAATAAGCTAAAAATAATACCTGTGGTGCACGTAATACTCCCTTGAATGAAAAATTGTTGACGTCACAATTTACAAGTTGCATGTGTAAATATTATTTGTACTTTGTGATAACAGGTTTCTGTTTTTATTAATACAATACGTAGTAATTTACCGAATGGAAAACAGAAATAAAAACCTGATATTGCTGTTCTACTTTTGTGGTTCTCAGCAAATTAAAACCAATTTTCTAACCGTGTTCTCTTGCACGTATACAATCAAAAGCCGATTTTATACTTTTTTAGGAATCTACCAAAGAAGAGGAAAAAACAGTTCAAACAAGCATAAAAGCTTTTTTCGATAACAGAATCTTATATTGAAGAGGCATAACGTACTGCTCCTCAAGAGAAATTTTAAGGTCGAAGCTAGATAGGAACTTTAAAAAAATATATTTGTACAGTGTTGAATATAGTAAAACAGACAAAATTGTACGTCATAAAATTTTTGCTGTAAGAAATAATAAACAATTTTTATCTTCATTGCATGCATTTAAATGAGTATATCATGAGACAAGGCAAAAATATACCAGTGCTTCATCTTAACGTAGTATTGCAAAATCAAAACTTCCGTCGCAACTAAATTTAGATATTTTCATTCAAGTGGTAGGTTGTTTAACAATTTATGGGACGACTACAACTAACCCACAGAAAAAGTTTCAGAGTTAAAGTTTTAATTTTAAAACTTACGTTTTATAACATTTTGGTTGTATTTTATTTTATTTTTACACATTTTAGATTTGACAGTAAGCTTTTCTGGGCTAGAATTGAAAAACTTTAAAGATTTTTCTAGAAAATTGACCTTTCAGGGAATAGTGCAAATTTGGTAAATTATTTTTGTTTAGATCTTAGAAACAAAAAACTATCTCTTTTCCTAGTAATGTAACGGCTGCTGCTTTGCGAAATACTATTTCTTTAATGGTTTAAAATATTATTTTGAAGAACTAGCCAAGTGTTCAATGAGGTAGTACTCAGAAATTTAAAAAAGTATGAAATATTAGCTACCATTATACCGAAGATCAAAGAAGGATTTCGGTTTAATGTTTTAAACGAAAAAACTCGTATTGTAACAAAAGCTTATGGTTTTGATAAACACTATAAATTCCGGAAGTTTCCTGATACAATTTTGGCCCAATTCTCAAATTCAATGTTAAGTAACGACTCAGAAAAAGCCTAACTCAAGAATATATTACAACAAATGCAACGATAAAGTAATCACAAAATCAATACATTGCGAACACTATAACTGACAAGATTTAATATGGAATATGATTATAAATGTTTTGCTGAAACGGAATCTGAAAATGTGGAATTTTAGCATACATATCATTTAGAGAAGAGGTAGGCAAACTTTTATCCTTGGAAGGAGAATTGGTTCGTATAACCACAAAACACGTTCCCATATTTTACAACTCGAATCTAAAAATAAATTGTTTGGTTAAATTTCTGCTCAAATTAATTTTTGATGATAAATTTGCTTTAATATCAATTCGATCCTGAGGATAAATTTGTTTACCTCTGATTTAGAGTCTTATCGAATGTAAGTATCATAATAATAGTATAGACATAATTTTCCAGAAAGAAGAAAAAGAAATAACTATAAGATAAATCCAAAAGCAAAAGTTCAGAACACATTTTACCTAAATGCTTTTTAAATCATATGCAAACAATATATCAAATGTTTACTAACTCTTTTAAATTTCTAGGTGAGCGATTCCTTGTTTTGCGTACACCATTCTTTGGAAAATGTTCTGTTGTCTTAGTCTGGTATTCAATTTCTCGGCTGATTTGGCCAATCTTGAGTATTATACTTGAACTATTCTTAATTGAAACTAAATCCTATTGAAATGTCCATAAGTTTTACAACAATATCTTGATAGCCATTGATTATGTATATTCTTGGCCCATTTCCGCCAAATGCAAAATGTGTTCTATCATATATTCGAGACACTTCTTCTCGACTGCCCACAGAGAAGCTATTTAGATCTGTTTTTAATTCTGCTGATACTTTATAGGCTGGTGAAACACTGAATTCTAATGGTGTTTTCTACGTGTGAAAGAGGTTACGACAAATTCTGGATTCAATCAAATTTTGGATAGCTTTATATTTTAAAGGTAACCTACATCTAAACATCTGGCTCATTTACAGTAATATCAGCAGTTTGAAAACTGCACCAAGTGTTTCGTGTATTTGCACAGCACAACCATGGTCATTCATTTGCTTCGTTGTTGTGTATATGTATACTCAATGGTTATCGGGAAAAATAGATTGATTTGGTAGGTATTATGAGACATAATGTAGAAAACAGTCCCAAAAGTGTAAGATCAAAAACTGTTAAGCTAAAAGATATCCCAGAAATTTTAATAGAAAAACTAAAGCAGTTCTACGTCACTTTAGCATAGGTTGAAAACAAATTAGTATTAAAATATCAAGACTGCCGCCTGGGTGGTCTAGATATAATCTTTAGCAAAACAGTAGAAAGTCTGATAATGATTATTAATTATTGGAAAAACAATGATGTAGCAAAATGTTAATAAATCAAAAGCATTCAGAAACAAAAAAAATAATGAATGGGGTAAACCTAAGTGTAGAGGAAAAGCCATTTTGGAAGAGTGTTCACTATGATGGAAAGGAATTTGGTTTGTGATACCAATTGATACAACAATAAAAAGATGCAACTTGAAAAAATCATATACCAACTTATTTATTTCTCAAAAGAGGTTGTGTCAACACTCCTTTATTAATAGTCTTTTCATTCTAAATAACCACAAATTATAAAATATTTTAATTTCAAACGTAAGCTTTCATCTCTATGATGCAATGTCGTTTCATTTTTTAACAAAGAAATTATTTAGGTAGCAAAAACCGAAATTAGAATTTTGACTATACGCTCTGCATACAAGGTCATGAAAATATTGGTGTGAGTCACACAGAGTGTAGCAGTGTACACGAAGAAACAGTCTACAACACTAGCCTTGTGTTAATGAGTTTTGGCAAAAGCTCTCGTTTTTCATTTTCCTTGACATAAACCCATTAAACAATGTTTTAGCACGTGGTTTCTTGGTCAACATTCAATTTCTTTGTAACTTTTTGTTGTATGCAAAATATGTTACATGATTCACTATTTCCATATTTTGCATTTATTATTAGGTATGAACAAGAAAAGAATAATATTAGTTCTTCTGTAGTTGTTAACTTCACAATTTCTTATTACTGTCTATTTCTATAAAAGAATAACTTGGCAATGAAATAAAGCGTCCTGTTGGGACATTTTCTCCCTTATATTGCTCCCTAAATGTTGCAAAAAAACTTTTCAATTGATGCAGTTGATGGTATTCAATTCTAATGCATGAGTCTTGTTCAATCTACTACCTTTACTGGAATTTGTAAAAGAACCTTCTGTTTAATATTGCTTAAAGCTAGTCTATTGTTTTTAGCTTTACTAAGAATGTGGTGATGTAATGACAAAATCTATTTTCTCCGTACTGCACTTCACCCCTATCCATTCAAAAGATTAAATCTTCGATTTCTCGATATCTTTCAAACTCTGTCACGTATAAGCCCGTATTTTATGTTTGTTTCTTTTTCTACCTTAAAATCATAAAAACCCTGTCAAGAAAGCTTTTATGTTCTGGAAAGAAAATGTATGTATCGCAATAAGAATAAAGCATGTAATGTGGAAAGCATAAGGGACCGAGTTTATCAGAATAACACAGTTCTTCTACTTAAGTCTAAAAATTTATATGAAAATGGCGAGAAACCAGATAATATTAACAAAAGAGAAGTTTCTAATAAAGTTACAAAAGACTAATTCGTTTGAAAACTGATATTTTATATCGAATTAAGCATTATATTTAGCAACGAGGAATTGTAGAAATACTTGACGGGAGTAAATAGCGTTGTAAGTTATTCCTTTAATCTCTTTGTTTTTGTTAGACTAAAGTCAGATTCTAAGCGGGTAGCAGGAAGTGGATGATTCATGTAAGCTGGCCTGTGATCACGTATAATCCTCCATTCTATTTCAAGAGATTTAATTTTTCTATTTTCTCATCATCCCTCATAATTATTCCTTCTATCCTATCTATTACTTTATAATATAAAGCAAATTTTGTAATCATGGTCGGTGATACTATGAGAGATATTAACACTGACATTAAAATGGATAGTACAGACAGAATAAATAGTACAGGGAAGTCTACAGACTTTATTACCACTTGGAAATATACTCGCAGTAAAGAAGTTTATTACTACTTTCAATTATAAAAGCCATCTCGGCTTGTTACTAATATATTACTACTTGCCTTATAAGGAAACTACTAGGTGAGACTTAACCATTCAATGTTGGAATCCACAGGTGACCAAAGCCCAATAAGAACATGCGAAATAAAATATAGGCAGTTATAACTGTGTATGCACCAATTTATTTAAACTGTTTAAAAATCCTACATTAATCTAAAAATTGAAAAGAACATCGTTTGGAAAACATTTTGAATAAACAAGTTATGTATTTGCATTCATCTATGAAGGATAGCATGTTGGCACTTTTTGCAGAACCTTTATACAACATTTTCTCGTTAAAACCACTTATTCCCCTAATTTAAAATTGCTTCCATTATGAAACTTCAACACAAAAAAGAAGGGTTCCTTAAGTGCAGTAAGTAACTATTAAAATTAGAAAGTCCCATTAAACTTGGTATAAAGAAAAAAGAAAATACCTGAAGGATTTGCTGGCGCTTTGAAAGTGGGTGTAGGGGCGCGGGCAATCATAATAAAGAGTCCCAGACACAAAAACGGGGCACTCAATCCTAACTTACACCTTCACATCCGGAACAGTATAACGTTCGAACGCGAACAGACGACTGGCGTCGCAACCACCAGTCTGCACCGCGACGCTTTGGGACAGATTTAGCTCACACATCGCCAACTAATCGACTAAATTTGACGAACGGACTTAATTCCAAATTGTTTGTTTAGTCAGCTCGATTGACACATCCTGTTCAATTCTGCTAAATGTTATCGAGATTTGAAAATTTAATTGCTACATCGGAAGTGAAGTCGGAATCTGTGTAATTTTAATGATTTAAACTGCCAGCATCTCAATTACTGGAGTAAACTAGTAATAAATTGAAAACTCGACGAGAATCGGTTAGTTAAGAAAGTTTTCCTGTTTCTACAAAACTCATTTAGGACACCACCTCGATTTCGTAATGTTTTAGGAACAAAAATAAAATACTTGGACAACATTCAAATTTTATAATGAGCCATAAAACTGACAAATTTATATATTTTAGTCATATTCGTATATTAATTTAGGTAATGTTTGAGTATACACGAGAGTGCACACGTTTTAAGGAACACATGATTTCTACACAGTACTAACATTGGGATATAATAGACTATTTGAATAAATATTTTACTTTGTACTAAAATGATTAAGGATATAATACTAGAATGTAACAGAATCGACAAAGCAGACAAGAAGAGCATATAGATTTTTGGCTTGAATTAAACACGACTGAGAGAAATCGTGTACACACTATAATCTAATATAAGAAAAGGATTGGTTGATCTATTTTTCAGAACTAGACTAAATTGGAACAGGATTAGAAATAAAATAAAAATAAAAGAAATAAAAGACAAATACCTTTAAGCCTGTAAATCTGTAATTGTCATAAAATATTCAAGGATTCACGAAAAAATCATCCAGTTCTCGAATTACTAAAAGGGTTCTTTGCAATTTCGTCAAGAAACGAGACGAGAAAAACCAGCATTATTCGTAAAATATATCCGATGATAATACAGATGCAGAACACCATTTGCTTCCGTTTCTGTCTTTGCATTTGAGAGTGATGATGTATCGAAACAAATTTTTACCAGCAGATAAATTAATATTCTTTTTTGTCATTCCCGACTTGGAAAAAACCTCCAATTTTCGTTAAGAAGAATAACCAAGAACAAAAACATATTTAGGGCAGTAATTTTCTTGGCAAAAGAAATATGTATCTTCTGACCTTCCTGATAATGGAATACATATGTTCTGCTGTGAAATGTAAAGGTAGGCATTGTCAACATTACCAGTTTGG
>VTPC01005734.1:70599-97518 GCA_011009095.1 Ignelater luminosus
GAGCTTAATAAAACTGTGGAAGTCAATATAAGTCAAAATAAGAAAAACTCAAAGACACTCTACTACATCAAAAATAATCAGCTATAGCTTAATTTAGTTTTCCCATTATGTATTGTTCAAACAAGTAGGAAAATGAATAGTACGATAATACAAATTCTTTACTTTGAAATCAACTCGAATTCTCCGAAAATTCTAACGTAAGTTAGAAAACGATAAAACCTTCGAAAACTAGAAATTAGTATTTTAGTTTAGTATACATTTTTGTTATTTGGTCAAAAAATCTAAAAAGGCAGGAGAATATAGAGCAATTCATTATAAATTATGTAATTAGTTCAGACAGAAAAATGTGCCTTTAAAGCATGGACCAGCAGGCAAAAAAAAGTTAGGAAGGTATTTTAGAATAAAGACAAAGATTGATATCTTGTCTTGGAAACTATCAACCCCGGAAGGCGGTCATGGACGTCTTTAAAAAAGTAACCCAACGCCAGATATTTCTTTACATATCGGTAAAATGATGCAGAAACCTACATAGACATGGTCTAGGGTTGAGTTTTTCGAATCGTCTGGGCTTATCAGAATTTTGGACTAGATGGATTTGTTTTTAGTTTTAATACGAATTATAACAGATACTCTTCATTGAAAACTCTAGTCCCAAGACGCGATCCATTATAAAGATTGGGTTTAAACTGGATTGGGTTTTAACTTTAAAAAACCCGAACCTTTTTAAACCTATGTTTGGTTTTTAAATAGATTTTTTTGCGGGGGTTAAACTTTTCTTTTCAAACAATATTTCCCAAATATGGCATAAGTGCTGTGGGATTTTCGGAACTCTGCGAAGCTTATTTATTTACTGAGATCTGTTGTATTATAGATTATAATAAACCGCTATTTAAACGTTTTCTAGTTTTCCAAGATTGTTTCACTCTCAAAACATTTTTTAAATGATTGTATATAAAGTGCCAGATCATAAAAAGACAGTTTTTACATTCATTGTAGTTTTCCTAAAGGAACTACCATGCAGGTACGATTTATTACATTTTGAAAATAACTAAGAACATAATACTTATATTAACATTAAATGAAAAGATCGAAAAGGTATAGATATTTAGAAAGGAATAAAATTTCATGGAAACCTAAAAAGCAGAATATTGGAGAAGGTATATGAAGTACTCTAAGTGGTTTCATTTTACATAAAAGTGAAAAAATAAAATTGTATTTGCTTTGTTCCATTTCTGAATATTTAAAAAAGATTACGTTACTGTATACGTACTTTTTGCTAGAGCATATTTTTTCGTACCCTGTTGGTAGCAATTCCCTAGTGACGTCGTTATATTTCACCTTGTTTTTATGCCATAAAGAATGAATTATGTTTTCTGCAAATCATTCCAGAGTACCTTGTCGCACGTCCTTAGCAAAGGAAAATAAATTGAGGGTGCCGATTATACATCTACTCATATGAACGCGAAACGTGCATTATTTTTTTATACGAATACATTTTGGAAAAAGCTCTTTATTTAATTCGGCGCTACTTTTATGAATTTTTAAAATCTTAAAAGCCTTAAGAACTGAAAAGGATAAAATACCATATAACTAACAACTGAAAGAACCATTTAATCATTAATTTTCGTGTTTGCAAGGGCAGAAAGAAAGGGTAGTTTTGTTTTATAGAAAGGATACGTGACGTTAATCGAAACTCTACTTCTCGTAGGGTTTAGATTAATGTCTTTTTCGTCCGTTTCCCACCTAGAAAAGAACACTTAACATGTTGTACACTCAACGTTTTATGCTGAAAATACACAGTTTCCAGTTGTACTTACAAAGAGAACGAATGCGTAAAATTGGATTGTGTGCACAGTTGTTCACGCGCTGTTTAATAATTAAAGTGAATTTAATGTTGTAGCTTATTTGTAATTGAGATGGGTATGCTTTGGACTTTTCAAGTGTATATCTTTGTTTACGCTAATTGCTTGATGACTTGTAAAACTACCCAAAAATAAATTTAGGCATTTTCTCAAAAAAAGTTTTCCAAAATACACAGAAATAAGGCAATAACTATATAGTTACTATAGTGCAGCCTAAAGATACATTGACTCTATAAAGATACGAAAACCTAACATATAACAACAACAGAGGCAAATGGCATCAAAGGTACAAATCGAAATCGTGTTTATAAATAACAACAACAATATGTTAATGTGATTACTTCAAAGCTGCTTAATATCATATATCAAGAAATTTGTTTTTATCAGCATAAGTTTAATTTAAAAGTATTTGTGCTACATATCAATGTGTCTCGTATGCTAGGCTAAAGTAATGACTGACTTGTTGCGTTATTTTATAACTTAAATTACATCTATAAAATATGCCTTGATTTTTAGTCTGTAATCTCTTAAACTACATCTGGGATCTTATGAAATCTTATACACTAATTACTTTTAGAAGGTTCTTTTATTTTATGACGTATATGGTACCTATACATTTATCTCAAATTTAAAGGCTGATTAATTAACATTCAAGTTTGGTGTAAGTATGGTAATACTCTTTGCCTACTAATAATGCCTAAAAAATTAGCCTAAAAACGGAACATAATTTCATAAAGTTTCCCCTTTCATTGTTCTATTTATAATGTAGCGTCACAGGAACGCGCCCTTAAATTAGCGACATAGCTAACATTGGTGTAATCTTTCCACCCCCAAAGGATTTCGTAGTATGAGAGGTCTTGTAATAATCTCACGCTTATTATCTGCTTGTCATGAGGTGAAATGAAGGATGATCAACATAAAGCACAAGCACAAACAAACCTCTACCGAGCAGAAAGCCCCGAGCTAATACTAGAGCAGAGTCAATTTCGTGAAGCAGGCTACGGCTACCATGGTGTCGATTTCTGCTAAGTGCTCGGCATATCCTGCGGGCTTCCTTGGCCGGACGCCCTATACCCATGCAATTTCATGCTATTATTTAAACACCGTAATTAAGCTCGCAAAAGTGGCTGTTAAAAAGAAAAACGTACTTTATCTTGAATTATTGTAATAATTTTTAATTCTCTAAATGTGGTGTGTGTTTTTGAAACAAAAATAATGGCCTATAATTTAATTAAAGGAAAAATGCTAGATGTTTCGTTAAATTACTTATATTAATTTATTTAGCAAAGATTGTGTTTACTACATCAAGTAAAAGTAAAATTTTTTGTCTTTGTCTTTATTCATTCTCACTGTTTCTTGCTTGTTCCCAAGATGATTGAGTTATTGTTTGGTATTCACGTTCTTCCACTTTTTTAGGTACGATAAATCTTATATTTTCTTATCTTTTTAGTTTTCTCCAACCCATTAATATTAATTTCTGGATGTTATGATTGATTAGCTCGAAAATTATTTTTACTAAAAGATTCTAGCAAATTAGGTAAATTTTCTTATCTCTGCGTGGTTGTTCTCCTTTAATTTTAAAGGAATTTATCAACGTACAATTGTTTCATAGATAAAGATTAATTACGTACATTTCAAAGTCTAAAAATTGTTTGCGCTATATTTGTATTATCTTATGTTTCTAAAACGAACTTTAATGCGTTTGTTTTTATCTGCAAGATGATTCGAAAGGATTGTTTGTTTGATATGATAAGAAGCTAGTTGTATATTTTTTCTTTTGATGTGTAAAACAATGAAATTTTACTATCAGCTTGATAAAACCAGGAATGTGAATCCTTTCATATAATAATGTATAAAATTGTTCTGGTACAACATTCCATAAAATTTTGAGCTTACAGGAGATGGTTACGTCGCCGCCTCAAAAATTGCAGAACACTAATATGGTAAGAATAAATATACTGTTAAATCACCGAGGTTATCCAGAGAGGTCAAAACTATATGCATACATAATTTATTATAATACGAGTTATGTGTGTGGTTAATAGTACGGGTGCAGTTAAAAATAGCATTCTGTAAAAGGAAGGTTTCATTTTCTACAGAATTTTGTCAATTATAAGATGAATTTGCAGTAGACTTATAATAGTTCTTTATTAACCGTTTTTCAAAGTGAAAATCTGAAAATTTTCTGTGACCTGAAGAAAAATTTTACAGATAAAAGTATCGGTAAAACTTCAAAAAAAAATAATTCCAAAGGCTGTTTCTAAAGATGTCTTTGTATTTATCACCGTAAAATATTAGTAGGCTAGTGCTTAGTAAAGATGATAAATAAAGACACTAAAAACAACAAAACGATATTCAAATATACCTTGTAATGTTATCATTACTGTTTTGGCAGTCATCAGTTCTGAGTCGTTTATGCTTTGCTTGTAAACAAATATAAACTCAAACTAGAATTAAGGTTAGGTATATAGAGTGTTAAATCTATCATTTAGTATATCGTTGTTTCTGAAGATTTGTATGTTGCAAAAACCTTCAGTATATTTTTGCTTCACAAAAAGCACCTTCCTATGGTCTTATACAAAACGTTATTTTAAAACCGACAGAATAAGACTGACCCAATCTCATAAAACCTGTCTGCGTTCAGCAAAATCTAAAATGCTTTTTCGTCCAAAAGTCTTGACTGGTCCAAAGTTGTGCAAAAAGTCCTATTCGTAGGAAATATGGACTAATTGGTCAAACTCAGACAGCAGCTTGAAGAATACAAACAATTATATTAAAACGGAAAACCCAGTACTAGGCCAGAAAAGTTCAATCGACTCCAAAGACGAGACAAAAAATTTTGATATATATAAGCTCGAAAAGTCTAAAATTTAAATTAAAAATCTGGTTTGTTACTTGCAGAACATTTTCGACAACCTCAATCTTCTATATAGCGATGTTTCAAAATTATAAAATCGAAGAAAAAAACAGTAACCGTCAGTAAAAACAAGCTTGTTTGACCAGATCGTATCTAAATATAAATTTTAAATCTAAAATTCTAAATGTACCGTTTTGATGCAGGCTTTAAAACTATTCTTAGTCTGGTTATATGGTGCACAGCCTGACAAGCACTGACCTATACAACAAGCGAAGAAGTATCAATTTAGGTCTTTACTCTGCAGAAGGTACAACAGTAAAATTGAGAAATGCGTTGCTAATTTCTATACAATATACTATGGTAATACAGGTACACATAGGTGTCCGGGCAAAATGTGTACTATTAAAAAAAGGCAGATAACGTATAGGGGGAGCAGAAAAGAGGTTCCTTAGAGAAATACTTAGCAGAACAAGATGAAATATAATTAGAGATAAAGAAAATGAAAGTCAAAATAACAATATACAAGAAGGAAGGAAAAGGCCAAAGAAAGTGGACTCTCGCAAGAAATTCTACTGTACCCAAAAGAAGGCCAGAGAAGCAAATAAACAAAATAATAAGACCAGAACATGAGTAAAAACTTTAAAATCCATATAGCAAGAAAACATCGCAGACATCAAAGTGATTTTGAACGACCACCATCAGTATCACAGGTGTCTTCGACTATTTGTATTTAAGTTTAATTTAATCCAAAGCAGATACGTACAATGTCATAAATGCAAACTTCAACGATACATCTTTGTCATTTGGGATGTCTTTAAAAGTGATGAGAGCGTAAATCCTGCTTCTAATATCCATAACGTACGTTATTGGTGTTTGATCAAAAAGGTTAACAATTGCACTGAGTTTAGGCAATCATCAAAAAAAAATTCCTACACATAATTTTTGTTGTGAAAGACATAGGAAGCTTAGTAGGTCAGTCTCACAATAGAGGTCACGCAAAAAGTCTGAATTGGAAGACCAATGAAATTCTTTATTTAACTGATATCTCAGAAACGGTGCATTTTTAAATATATCTTTTTAGACGTTTTTTATATTAATAATATATGATGTTAGACGTACTTAACAACAAGAAAAAATAGATTTACTGTAAGTTTGTTGTAGTGTTTGGTATCAATATAGCACGTAAGTAGCTATTGTTTGAAATTCATTCTTTGCAGTTGCTAAGTCCATAAATGAATTCCACGAGAATATGGGCCTCCGTAACAAACTATTTAAAAAAAAGCCTGCCCAGAATTGTAGGTTTGGTTGTTCTGGGGGATAGATCTGCTTGGTGTGTGGATGTTGTGGACTATAGCAGTCTTCTAAGTCCATAACCAACTGTGATATGTGATATAGTCTATTCATGTTCAGAAAAATTAATCTCAAAGTAAAACCAAAACAAACAAAAATTGAAGATTATTTGATGTAGAACCGGAAAAGAAGTTTTTCAGTTATTAATTGTTAGATTTTATTTAAATTATTTAAATAGCAATCAAAGTATTTAATTTCGGTTCTGTTCCTCATTTCCAATGGGTTTAATTTTGGCAACGGTTACAACAAATTATCATAAGCAAACTCGGGCTCATATATGATTTTACATCTAAATAGAACAGAATCAGTTAAGCAAGTAGCAATGCCTTGATTCCCACCCCATAGAAAAGCCAATAAACAAAAATAAAAAATAAATAAAAGAAATAAAAGAAATCCAGAAATCAGAAAAACTAAAGATTATGGAATTATTTACAACTTACAGTTACTTTTTTTAAGAATTTCAGAATAAAATGTGTCTACAGTTAAACGTGTTTTCTTTTGTTTGAACTACTTTCGAATCATCTTGTACATGATTGAATGGCAGTTATGACAGAGTAAACAAACAAGTTTGTTTATGTTTTTATTTTCAACTTTTAACAAAAATAAAAATCATTGCAACAAATTACATAATTATAATTTTGAAACAAATAAATAACAGAAATTATATTTTTGTAAATTTGTATCACTTTATTTTAACCTTCAAGTGTACACCAACACTAATACGACAACCAACCCAACTCAAAATTGCATATTTCCGGCAATACAATTTACTTTATACGTAAATACGTTGCAAGGTTGATTCTTTTACTGTAATTTGCCTTTTTAAATCACTATACTTATCCACTTGAGCACTAATTCGTTATAATATAAAAAAAATTATAAGCTTGCCGGTTAAAGGTGACTTTAAATTTTGGTATTTCTTACGTTCACTCTTCAAAATTAGTTCGCAGTTGCTAAGATTTCCATATAATAAATTGTAAGGCCAAGCATTATATTTAGAAATAAGCAGGTAAATTTAATGTTCTGATTGCATGCATAAGCTGTTTGTTGTTAATAAAGCAACCTTCGTGTTAAATATTTTATTGAATAACAAAAGCTTGAGTTTATCATTAGAACTGTTTAGCTTTCAAACGTGGATTTGAAAAGTTTTAGTTATATTTTAACACCCACATTAGAAGTTTGTTGAAAACTTCCTTGTGGATACGTAACTTGAAGTTTAATTTTTAAAGGTTACAAAGGTTTTTATACCTGAATGTACCTCGTAACCTAATTTTAAAACTTTAAATTTAGAACATTAGTATATATTACCGTTTCACGCAGGATATACAGGCGGTCACATCTGAAATTAGTGACGCAGTGTTATTAAAGGCAAAGATTTAGATAATTTTGAAAAATTGATGAAAGCAAAAGACTAATGACGTGGAGAAATCAAAGACAATATAAAAACATAATTACTCCGAAGTTATAAATTTCGTTATTAACGAACATTTAAAATTTATTTTTAAAGCTCTACAGGGTTAGTTGCAATTTTAATCAGCCAAATCAACAAATTCACACTTCAGCCAACCACTCACCGTCCGATGTGTCGTCTTCGGAATTATCTGCAGCTTGTCTAGTAATGTCAACAAATTCTTGAAGGTGTTTCGGTAGTTCTTTAGCATCTTTTAATAAATCACCATCCATAACCAACACAGGATCTTGACTGTCTTCTGTTTTTCTAAACGAATCGATTTTTCGATTTTCCTCACTATCGTCCCGTTCTAATCCGTATTTCTGCATTCTCTCCTTTACCCTGTCCATAAACTCGTCCTCAATCCCACTTACATGTGTTATTTCACATTTACTACTTTCCGTTGATTCCTCAACCTGTGAAGTTTTCGAGGAAGTTATTTTTATCACTTTATGCATTTTTCTGTCTTCACGCGCTGCAACTTTTTTCATGTATTCGTCGTACATTTTCTGGCGAAAGAATTCTGTAGGTGCCATCAGTGTCACTCTCTGTTTATCTGTTTCTGTTTTCTGAGATTTCTCTTCGTCATTATGTATAGCGATATCTCCCTTCTTTGAAATATGATATTTACCGGCCTCGAATTGCCTAACAGGCACTTCAGCCGCCATTTCAAAAATCACTTTTCTCTTTTCTTTTTCCAGTTTTTCTATTTCTTCTTGTAGCTCCTTTTCCTTTTCGCGGATGTACTGAATTTGACGTTGATAGACCTCCTGTGGCAAAGAAAAGCGGCGGTTGGGGATATTTGTGGAACGAGTAGTATTCCCACCGGAGCTCTGCACTCGCGTGCCTTCATTTACTGCTGTGCTTTGATAAGTTCCAGTTGCTGCTGCTGCTACTGTGTTTGAAAATTCGTGGGTTTCCTCGAGATTCGGGGCACTCGTGCTCTTCTCCCGCGCTAAGTTCAACCATTCATTTAAATCTCGCGCCGCAGAATTCCCAGTTATTGCTTTATCTTCATAAACATTCATTTTATATTTTCGGGGTAAAGTTTTTACTTCTTCGACGCGAGATGTGTAGGAATAATGGTCATCACTGAGAGTGCGTTGCATGCTGTCATTTATGTTCGGTTGAGCATCTTTAGTTTCTCGGATTATTGCCAAAAGTCTGTTGCTAAATTCCCTCGGTTCAGATGCATCTTGATTCTTTTTATTACCAGATGATCCAGTAATATCCACTTTCTTAAAATAATCTGGCTCAGCGCGGATTTCCTCGTGATATCCCCTTCTGTCCATAAATTTCTGGTGCAACTCAAGTAATTTTCCAGCTTCATCGGGCACTTTTTTTGTAGTCTCTAAATATGATTTTTGCGTTGGAGATAAACAAACCAGCACTTTTGGATCTTGTTGTGTAGGTATACCGACCCACTTTGTTGTAGAAATAAAGGGCATCTCTTCTATTTTAGCTGGAAGTTTAAAAGAATCGTTAGTATCGTTCGTTGTAGATTTTTTCGACATAAATGCGGGAACTGACGGTGTAGGAAAATGTTTTCTTAGTCTCTGTAGCGAAGGTGATATTTTTGTTTGCCAAGTGCCCGTTAATTCTTGTATACTCTGGGATACTTCGGCTAATTCCTCTAGTACGTCTGCGCCGAAGGGCAGAGACATTAATTCTTTTAAACATAATTCCCTCAAGGTTTCAGGTTGAAATAATTTTAAAATATCTTTAGCGTTTTCTTCCTCTTTTAATAAATCGGCTACGTCTCCTATCGAGGAGCACATGGGATTGTAACGGGCAGTGCACTGCGAATTAGTTTTACTAGATCCTTCGCTGCTAACAGACGGAGATCTTGAAGGAGCAGGAGGACTAACGGCATTTACATATTTACAAGGATTTTGTAAATTGAGTTCCTCACAAAAACCTTTGAATTCTTTGTTAAACGCGTCTTCTTGAGAAAATGAAACGTCAGATATTTCAGTTAAAACTTCATTGACTTGATTTCTTGTTTCTTCAGGTAAATCTTTAAAGCGTATGTCTTTTGTAACTGCACGAATAGCACTGTAATCCCTTTTAGATAAATATGACATGACAGTTTTAATAAAATCCTCTATTTCAGCATCACATTGTTGTCTTTCGCAGATGGTTTCGTTTTTAGGAGTTGCTAGGTCCGGTGTGGGTGGAGGAGTAAGTTGTGACGGTGGGGGTAATATTTTATCATCCGATATTTCGCTTGTAGATGTTTCTAAAGCGTTATTCGTTTGTGTAGGTTTCTGTGGTGTTTCTGTATTTAATTCGTGAAGTGAGGAATTATGTGAAATATCCTCGCTCTTGCTGTCTTCGTCTTCGCCATCCGCATCCATATTCTCTTCGATATCAGATGAATCGCTAGGGGTTTTACTTGTTGAACTATCTTCTAAATAGACGACTTCAGCTGCTGAACTGCTAGTTTCCGCTATTGAAGTGCTCCAAGTGCCTTGTACGTTTGCCGTTTCCGTTAACTTTCCTCCTACTATTATAACTTTCTCGCTTTCTGATTTTGGAAAATGCGATTCCATTCTCTTTTGAATATTCGGTTCTTTACTTCGAATAAATTCTTGACTTTTTACGTAAGGGTGTAAATTAGTAGTGCTAGGCCCTGGTACAGGTTCTTTATCGCTGTTGTTGTCATTACTTTCCTCACGTATTACATCTAGAAATCTTGGAAACTGCAAAACAGGCATAAAATGTTCTGCAATTGCAGCTCGCTTTCGTGCTTTTCGTTCTTTATAACTTTCTTTTTTTTCTGTCTGATCGACAGCTTCTTCAGGCGATGTAACAAGATTTAACCCTTTAAGGAAAGTTCTTAAATTATGTTCATCTTCTGGCGATATAAGTGTAACGTGAACCGTTTCTAATTCCTCTAAAGGCAATGTTGACGTGCTCAAGCATTCCCCACGTTCTTCAGATCTTTTCTCAGATTTAAATTCTTCAGTTGTTTCCCATTCAACATCGGAATCTGCCTCCGAAACAACAGCGCTATACTCCGCTAAATTTTTATCTTCACCTTCGCTGGCCTCAGATAATTCGGTAATTTTAACGAGGTCATCGTCGTCTAAACTTTTGCTTTTAACAACAGTTCCACCGTTTTGTTTTTTATTTATATTAGCTTTCTTAGAGACTGTTTCTGGAGATTCTACCCTGTAATTAGTTTGCATGCGTTCTAAAACTTTATTCTCCAGGATACTTTGAACTTCAGCGTTTTCCGTCGCGTTATCGGAATTTGCCACGCTGCCCTCACAGCTATTTTCCACGCCGTTTCCGCGTTCTGTCACATCACTATTTAATGGGGTTGGCACTTCCACCATCGCTTCACAGGTCGGAGCATCAGTCGATACTACATTTGAGTTTTTAGTTTTTTTACGACTTGCGCGCGAACGCCTTTTATGGGACCTTGAATTTCCCCCCATTCCGATATCAGTTATTACGTCTTTTTCGTTATCAGCTGAGACAGGTTTCGTGACTATTACTGTGGCAATGCTGCTGCTTTCGTTATTGTGAGCTGCAGTGTCACGTGCTTCTCGTTGTATTTCAATGCCAATGCCTAAGTGCACATCGTATAATAGGAAAATAGGTGAGAGATTACGGACATCGATACAGGAAGACGACACTTTGAGCCAGCCGCAAACAATAATGTTATTTTCGTGTTAGGGAGCATCAACATTGTTATTTATTGTGAGGGGAAGCACAATTTATACTGCAAAAGCTTTTACTTTGCAGTCCTATTTTTAAAAGTCATGCTATATGGGTAACTATACAGTTAGGAAACCGCACGTAAAGTAATATTTTATGGCTTGTGACACCTATCCCGACATATGACTGCATATTTATTATTCATTTTGCTGTACGGTACCACGAGCTACCGAAATGCAACCTGTTGAGCTTTTTGGACGCTTTTAAAAAACTTCAAGCGAAAAGTTTAGTAGAAAAAGGGTTAGTAAAAAAGCTTTCACGGAAATGTATTTAAATTTTAACCGGCTTTTTACTGTAATTTATCAAGACATGTGTGATTGAGTGTAACAAAAAGATTCTGTAACTGTATTATTAAGGAAATATCGCAATTTTATTATTTTTCAATCTTGGGATTTTTTTTCACGACGATCAATCAGAAAACAATAAGCGACGATTTTGCAAAAGCCAGAAATCCCACGTAAAATTGTACTTTTTATAGTGCAAAATTGTCTTGTGTCGGAAATAAAAAAACAATAATTCCCAAGCCATAGAATACCAACTTCCCCCTAATATCTAATCTACTACATAAAGTGCAGTGTGCTAAATTAAATATGCATGCAGTTATAATAAAGTATTCAGTATTTAGTATGCAGATTTAATCTTTCAACCTCCAAGTCATCATTTATCGTGATATTATGGAGATTTTCTAGTTACTGTTTTATATGACATTAATTAATTTAATTCATTTCACATGCAGTCAAACTAACAAACTATCAAATCGAAAGTTCGTGAATTTTAACGTACCTCGCGAATCTGCACCGGAAGGACCAGAACTGCAACTTGATGAAAGTGTAGATCGTTGAGATATTACGCCGTTTTCAGGATCATCTGAAAATTTATAATATACGTAAATTCATTTTATAATGTACACAGAAGGGTGGATCTTCCTTTTATATAGTAATTATAATTACCAAACAATAAGCATTAGAAAAAAATTATAAAATGGAAAATAATTACAAGAAAATATTTACATTCATAAATTATACATAAAGTGATGATGCAAAACACAAGGCACGTAAAATTTTGCTAGTTTATTGGTGAAGGTCAGCCGGTTCATTATGTCATTAGGTTTATTAGTGCGAACTTTTATAAAAGTATTTTTTCCATTGCTTGATGGTTTTTAACCTTATATGGGTATTTATTGGTTATTTGCTTTTTACGCATTGGTGAACGTGGAGATTTAAACGGAGTAAAAAACGATGATACATTTTTTAATTTTTGAAAGTGCAAATTTTAAAATATTTATTTTTTTCAATAAAATTCTAATAAAGCTGGATTATTATATCAAAAAGGTTAAATTGTTTCCATGGCCAAATTCAGAGACATTTAGTAAGAACTGAACTTTCAAACTTGTTAAGAAATTATAATATTCCAGTTTGTTATCTAGAAAAATACTTTCAATTTCTTGGTAAGTATGTGTAACACTAATATTAAATTATAAAAACTGTGTATTACATTATAGAATTCAAAATAACACTTTATAATAAATCTTAGATTAACAAGCAAAAGCAATCTTAGTTGATTACCAGAAGTACAAGTTTCCGTGATAAATAATAAAAATTTCCAATAATCACTTGAATGCATCTTCATTAATTTAATAAGGAACGGAATTATTAAGTATTATTGGGAATTGAAGGAAAAAAATATTTCTCTGTTCCTTTGTAGAATTTAGTTATTAACTTAATCCAATAAATTTATTTTTCGTTTCTAGTTTAATAAGATCAGGCTTGACTACAAAAAAAATGTCGCTAAACACTTTCAATAACTATTTTTTCTAATATAAAAAATTTTTATAATATTATTAAAAGATATGCACCTTTCGATTTTAACCAAATTAGAATCAAAGTAGTCTTTTCATAAATAACAGTTATTTTTGACACATCACGAGCAAAATAAAATCTGCAAATCGCGGCAACTTGAAACCGTCACACCAGAATCAGTTAAACTAATTTGCCGATCATACTGGATTAGATAGATAGGCTCATGGGATGTGCGGTGCATAATCACAGAGTCCCACTACTCTTCCGGGCATGAATACGACACACCGGAGGAAGGGAGTGCCATTTACCGGACTTTGTGAACCGTGACACCCACTCCTTAAAATTAAATAATGTGGGCCGATTCTCATTTACATACTCTAATGTTTGTACACAACGTGTACACTACTATTAAATGATTTTTGGAAACTCACTTTAAAGTACCTTTTTATTATCGTAGTTCCTTTATTAAGCTGATAGTTTTCGTCATCTTTTTGTTAGTACAATTGACACACAAAAGGGAATAAATAAACGCGTAAACAAATGTATTAGTTTGTAAGTCACCGAGTTATAAAATTAATCTACATGAATAATGACCGTCAAAAATTATGAATTCTTGGAAACAAATAGAAAGCATCCTAGCACCGGAAATTGTATGTTTTTCTAAAAATTTTATCTTATTCATCTTTCCATCAGATCATTTGTTTACCATTAGAGCTATACAGATATTAAAATATATAACCATACAGCTTTATTCACACAAACTGAAAGTTATAGATGTAGCAATGGAAATACGGTTTTGCATTCTGTTTTTCTCTTTGGAAATATGGACAGAACAACATCAAAGAATAATATTTCTGTTTGTTACCTTTAACTTACAAAAACCAGTACATCAATAAGCATGGTCAAGAAATTCATGGTAGTTACGTATACATCAACAAGTTTCTTCTCTTTAGCAGAAAATTTCTTGACAACGTATAATACTAAATAAAACTCAAACAAAACTTTAGTAACTTTCAGCAGATTAAAAAGAGTAAGAAATTAGTATCATACTAGTTTAATGCTTTACATGTATTTCCAAATGAAGACATTTATTGCCTAAATTCTATTGATATTTAACATAATACCAAGATAGAAATTCTTTGAATAAATCAAGACAGCTCTTAAAGTTATAGTAACAACCAAGCCGTGGTGGAATGACTTCAGAAAAGCGGCTCATAGAATAATTGTATGTTACAATTATTATTTTAACAAGTTGAGAAAAATTTAATCCGGTGTTACTCAGATTTAAGAATGCTACCATTAGTTAGATGTTTCCATTTTGAACATAACTACGCAAACTGACTCTAAGAATTGTTTCGTGATGACAAATTGTAACTGAATATTGTTACCATTAGGATAGAGCTAGGCTTTTCCCAGTATGTAAACATTTCGGGAAATTCTACAATTAAGATGGCACCTAAAGGGTTTTCCAATAAGAGGTGTTATTTTGAATAGCCCGCTATTTCGGTAGATGTCACTTTTGAAGCTATCATTTTTTGACATTTGACAAGTAGAAACTACGCCATTAATAAATATGGAACGATACACGCTTCAAAAACGCATTGAAATTATTAAAATTCACTATAAAAATGGTGAAAATTTGGCAGAGACGGTTCGTAAAACTCGAACATTTTTGGGTCACCGTGAAGCACCTTGTCGGACCGCAATACAGAAATTGGTGAAAAAATTCGAGCTCTTGGGACAAGTTAGTGATGTGAAGAATAAAACCCGTGCACGTCGCTCAAGAACAGCCGAGGTTTGTCCATTCCTCGTCGTTCTTTGGAATTAGCCATTCCACAAACGTCATTACACCGTATTTTGCATAAAGATTTGGGTCTTAAGGCTTATAAAGTCCAGTTAACACAAGAACTCAAGCCGGCCGATCATCAACAACGTCGTGTCTTTGCTGATTGGGTCGTTGAAATGCATGAAAATGATCCAGAATTCCATCGAAAAATCATCTTGAGTGATGAGGCCCATTTCCACCTCGGTGGCTTCGTCAACAAGCAAAATTGTCGGATCTGGGGCTCAGAAAATCCAAGAGTTATTGTTGAAAAGTCTCTCTATCCTCAACGTGTGACTGTTTGGTGCGGTTTATGGTCCGGCGGAGTCATTGGACATTACTTTTTCGAAAATGAGGCTGGAGCAACAGTTACGGTGACTGGATTGCGCTATCGAGAGATGATTAACGATTTTTTATGGCCGGAATTGGATGGTATTGATCTGGACAACGTTTACTTTCAACAAGACGGCGCTACGTGCCACACAAGCAACGAAACCATTGATCTTTTACGGAAAAAGTTTCCGGACCGTGTTATCTCTCGAAGAGGTGATCACAATTGGCCACCGAGATCTTGTGATTTAACACCTTGCGACTTCTTTCTTTGGGGCCACGTGAAAGAGAAGGTCTACGCCAACAGCTCAGCGTCGATTCAAGACCTCAAAGATGGAATTCGTGAGGCTATCGAGGACATAGGGCAGCCACTTTGCGATTTGGTTATGGAAAATTTCATGAAAAGGATATTGTCCTGTAAGCGTGGTCGTGGTGGTCATTTGCCTGATGTTATTTTCCACTATTAACGGCATACCTTCCTCTTTATAATGAAATAAACATCCGATCATTTACATTAAAAAATGGCACTTTTCTTTGAATATCAAAATAACACCTCTTATTGGAAAACCCTTTATTTAGTTCTAGTTTTTGAAACAAACCAAATGGAAATTAAGAATTAATGGAGAGATTGTATAAATACCTATTTGATATGATATAATCAAAGAGAGTAGAGAAAGCTAGCAGTCAAGAAGAAAGAAGGGAAAAAAGAATTTTGATTTTGAAATAGGCATAATACAGTCTATCAAGAGCAATAGATTGCAATACCACCTACCCAAAGAAAGGTAGAATTAAAAAGTGTTTCGGCAGAAACATAAGTTAGCCTATAACTTTTCTGACATTGACATTATTGTATCTTTGGTTAGTATTTGAGATAAAATACTTTTGCGTTCAAGCTTTGCTTAGACAAAAGTAGTTTACTTCATATTTTTTATATAGTATTTTAACTTTATTGCTTCTTCGATAAATAAATAGAACAAGTAGGCGAGTCAAAGTATTACATAAGATAGTTGTGTAAAAACGAAAGACAAAATTAGCTTTATTATAGTTTTATTAGTCTCACGTTACTTAAATGTATTAACAGCATGGCAAATGAAGATTGGGTAGTGGAATTCATAAGTAGGAGTCAGACAGTTCCATTTACCTAAAAGCTATCTATTTAACTTTCAAAGAGAAAAAGAAATTTACATGCTTCGCTCAGAAAGATGAGTTAAGAAATAATGGTATGGAACAGAATAAATAGACATGTCGATAAGCCATAATATCTAACCATGTTGCAAATGAACAAAAATTTCTTTTTCCAATGTATTTGACGTTGACACTTGACCACCCACCAAAAGGGAAGTACCTAAAGCAATACAAGAGATGAAAAATGGTACAACTCCTGGTTCGGACTAAATTAGTGCAGAAATAAGAAAATTCGATATACCCCAACTGTAGAGCTATTACATTCTTTCATAGACATAATATAAAGAGAAGAAGAATTTATTATGAAATGGAATTAGGGTATTGTAATAAAAATACCAAAAAGAAAATAAACTGGAGGGGTATTAGTCTTATGTGCATTACAAGCAAGATATTTCTGAAAGTTATATTAGTAAAGATATCCGAACAGGTGGAATGTGAGAAACACACGTGCATAAATTAGAGCCGGCAGGTCTTGTGTAGACTAAATAACGTATTAAAAATTATATGAATTATATAGAACAGCCCGTTGGATCACATACGTAAGGGAGTTTTTTATGTTATCTACCTAGCCATTAAAACAATACACTATCGCGATAATGTTCTTATGTCAAGCTTCTGTGACCTTTTATAGTGTCACCTCCAAGTTTACTTCCAATCGTTTAATGTTTGGCATTTTTATATCAGTTTTGAAAAGCGAAAGCGAGTGATTTGAAACTTGAACACAGAAGCGTCATAAAATTTCTATCGAAAGAAGGCAGTGGTCCGAAGAATATCCACGAGAGGATGGTGGCAGTGTATGGAGAAAATAGCTCATCCTATTTCCAAGTGAAATATTGGGGCAAGCAGTTTAAATGGGGCATGGAATCCAATAATGATGTCTCAAAGTGCGGAAGACCTCTGGAAGCATGAACTGAAGAAATCATCAACAAGATTGAAGATTTGGTGTTGCTTGACCACCGAGTAAAAGTTTCAGTTATTGCTAGGGAAATAGGAATATCAGAAACGAGCGTTTTTAAAATTCTACACCAAGATTTAGGAATGAGCAAAGTGTCGGCACGATGGATTTCCAAGCTGCTCAGTCCCGAACAGAAACTGTGTAGACGACAAATTTGCGAAGAGAATTTGACTGCTTTATCCCAAGATGAAAATTTCTTCTACAGAATTGTAACTAGGAATGAGACCTGGGTACACCACTGGGACCCTTCCACAAAACAAAAATCCATGCAATGGGTGCACAAGGGCTCCCCACCTCCGAAGAAGGCGAAGACGCAATTTTCGGGAAAAGTGATGGCTACAGTTTTCTGGGACGCGAAGGGAATTCTCTTAATTGAGTATATGCCAAAAGGATGTACAATAACGGGAAATGTGTACAAAGACACAATTAGGAAACGACTCCACAATTATGCTCAGAAAACTCTGCTTCTACACAACAACTGCAGAGTGCATAAAGCACGAATTGTTCAAGCAGTAGTCAATGAATCCGGCTTGAGAAATTACAACATTCACCTTACAGTCCTGACCTCGCTCCGTGTGACAATTATCTCTTCCCAAAACTCAAAAAACACTTGAGAGGACGACCACTTAGAAAACGCTGTGGAGTCGTATTTTCAACAATTACCAAAAGAATGTTTTCGAGTACATAGCGTTATTAGAAAAACGTTGAAATAAGTGTGTTAGTGTTAATGGTTCTTACGTTGAAAAATAAAATTTTGTTTGTTCTTCAACTTGTTGTTCTCATAGCTAGGCAGATAACAAAAAATTCCCCTCTATATCACTCTTTTATTGCGTTTATTGACTTTGAGAAAGTATTTGATTCTAACAGATTACAAAGATAATTAGTTTAGTTAAAGGGTTATGAAAATTGTCAAAGCCAAGTACACGATAACAGTTTATCAAAGCCTTCTGAAACAAAAACGGACATCAAGGTTGCATAGTATTTCCACTAATGTTAAAACATACTTTTAGATGAAGCACAGAACGGAAAAGAGTGAACAATAACAAAATTGAACATAAAAAAATGAGAAGGAAACATGAAAATTTGGGCTGTGCACTGAGAAGAGAGACAACGGATGCATGTCGTAAAACTCTAGAGTGGAATCCGCAGGGCAAAAAATGAGCAGGGCGGCAAAATTTATTTTAATGTGTTGGTGTTGCAAGAGGAGAGTTTCATGTACTCAATGTTGTGTTAGCTTCGTTTTCGATATACAAAAAAGGGAATAATGAATACTTTGGAGTATGAACATCTAGCGAGCAGGTGCTTCCGTACGCAGTTTAATATAGTACAGCTCATAGCAGTGCTATCATCAACGGTCGGGTGACAATGTAGTTCTACATTTATTATATTGGAATTTCAGCGTTAAACAACAGAAGATTTGGATCATCAATATTAGATTTTCTACAGCTATTGGAATCAATTAACTTTAACCTATGCATTTTATGAGAAATGTTTATTTATTTACTTACCTTACCTTTTTGACTCTTGCCAAAACTCGCCTCTAAATAGTTTAGCTAGACATATAATCGGACATATAGTTCTATTCTTTATTATTATAATTCTATTCTTTATTCTCTTCCCGGTTTAAAAAAAAGTTAAAATCAACACATTTACGAAATAAACTTTGAGTTTTTCTTTTTGCAGCCTTTGAGAGGAAAACTGACTGTTTGAAAATGATCTTATTGATTCCGATACAGTTAGATTGGTTTCGGCGAGATAACATTACCTTCCATACCATCGATTTGGAATGAAGTTAGATCTCATACTCTGAGTTTGTCGGTTCAAAATCAGAACATAGAGGAGGAGATCTACTTTGGAGCTCTAGACAGCTATGGAATCTACCAAAATAGACGTGGTTTCAAAAAGGAAAAACCAAGACAGCAAAAACTCAAAAACCAGTATTATGCTATTGAAATTAGTACGGATGGTCACTTTAGATTTGATTATTATTAAACATATATATTAGAACTGTGGATAGGGAGATCTTATATCAAGATATCTCAAGAAGATCTTGAGCTTAGCACAATTGCTTAATTAAAGCGTAGCCAACACCAGGCAGTGGATAAATAGACTCGATCTAACTCTTTGGGTTCGAAGTCCTGGCTATTAGTTAAAACTATTCTATAAATTATTGCTTTTAACTGTTATTATTGGCATACATGTAGTAGTAATGTTATTTTATAAAACAGTACCTAAATACCAATATCGTCTCAGTACGGACAAACACGCTACCAAAAACTTGTTGTGTTTTTATCAAAATAATGCTAAAACACATGGTCGTAAACTAGGTCTCAGAAGAAGAAACTTGGTATCAGATTAACCTTGGAAAGTGTCGATTTCCCATTATGAACAAGATGTTACTAAATGGATAAAATATATAGCAAGACAACGCCATTTCCAGTACATATCAAAGTACAACAAAGAACTTGCTCTTTTAGTTTTCTTGACAGGCTGATCATAACATCTAGACTAATCATTGAAAAACAGCTTTTCTCCTACAAGACGAAATTTTGTGAAATATGTTATACGAAAATACACATTTTTAGAGTTTTTTTTAATGTAAGTAGGAAAAAACAAATAGAAGTAGGATAACACACGCGATATAGATTTCAAACCTAATAAAAACGTGTAGTGAAAAAAATAAGTAAATTACTTATTAATGCTCAACGATTTTTACTACTTTGAACATCTTTCATGATTAAACTGCAGAAGTGAGCTTTCAGGCAGAATATACAATGACTCCATTCAAAACGTGCCTATTTATAGAATGTAAATTAGAGCACATACCATCAAATGGTAAATTCTTTAAAAGACGTAGCCAAACATTAATTCAATTTTTTCAAACAATATGCATTGTAAAAGTTACAAAGTACGCTACCTAGTTTAATTTTAAACTTATAATTTAAATTTTAAATTAAAATCGAACAATTATTGTTGTTATTGTATACCTTTAGATAATTTCCATTTCGAACGTGTCTATTACCCCTCAATGAAGTATAAGTACTTTATGAAAAAGCATTACCTGTACTTTGTATAATTTATTTAAATGTATTGAAATTGCTTTCAACTTAAACAAACTATCAGAACTTTCCTAAAAGTAATTAGTTAAATGTTAATATGCATTTACTGCACTCAGATCTAAAACCCAAGTGTGGAACAACATTAATTAACTACTTGCACCCGCCAGATGTCCTAGTTGCTACCGCAATTATAAGTTACTTTCCTGCTTTCAACTTTGGTAGTTTTGTTACAGCTAGTTACATACAATAAAGTGGACACTTTTCCCCTTTTTCGTATGCAAATAACGGACTTTTTAAAACAATTTTAATGTTAATTGACACTTAACCTTGTCGCATTATAATGAAGAGCGAGAATTAATTTTGTAGTAGGTAGTATTATATTAGTGTGGAAAAAGAAAATTTATTCTTTTTAATTGAAAGGCAACGGTTTGCTTATATAACTACCATAATGATCATCAAGGTAATAAACAATGCTAAGTTTAGATCAATATAAATTGATAATTAAACAGTTATACCGTGCTCGACTAATTTCTACAACAATTTAAATAATTAACTTAAATAAGGTAAACTACGAAAAAGGATACACGGCAATTACAAAACAAAAGTTAAAACTATTGTTCAAAAATAGAGAACCACAATTACAGTCCAGGAAATTCACGACAGGCTTTGTCTCATCACTTTTACACATTATTTATACATGATCGAAGTTTCTGTAAACAGGTTGCATTGGATAATTTTGAAACTACACACATAATAATAATTTATCAAACGTGGTGGTTTGGAAACGCTCAATTGATAATTAATTTAAAGAACGACATTGAACGCGTGTTAAAGTTTGATACGATATATATTTTTGGGTTGTTGATGCTATTTTTAGATGCATGGTGAAATTATTCATACCTTAGTTGTGTGTTCAACTTGATTCTAAAATCTATTCTTTGAAATAGTACTACACATTTGTACGAATTCTCAATCTTTAATAGCTTTATATACCCAAAAACTTCAACGTTAATATTGTCTATCATCTACCAAATCACATTCCTATTCTGGGAGCTGATACTTCTTTTACGTTAGTCTTATTTAGGCTTTTTCACTATTCAATGCGTATTTTCTATAACCTTTTAAAACGAACTTCTAATTTAGTCACAATTTCCTAGCATAAACGTATCTAATTAGAGCTCATACAATCTCAGTTTTCAAGTTGCTTCAATTAAGTTGGTAATTCTATTCAAACAAGCCTCTTGAATGTTTCATTATCAGAGAGAGAGAGATAAAGATAGAGAGATCTGGAAGATAAAATCTGTGCAACCCTTTGTTCAAGCATTTTGCCCATCCTAGCCTGTAATGTGCACTACAAAAAATAATCAATAAGGCCAGGTATGCTTTGAGGATATATCTAAAGATTTCTCAGCTGCGTGTATTTGCAGTAGTATCAAACCCTTGTTTATTCCTTTAGACGCTAGTATTGAATCTATACAGCCTTGTATACCCAAATATCTTATTTATTGTTATTATTCGATCGGCGATTCCTGTCATTATCTTGTACAAAGCAAGTGATCAGGTTGTTTTACACCACACATTAAAATATAGGCTAACACCACAAACTGCAATTTTTCAATCTACGCTCATAAAAGAATGCAACGTGCAAAAAAGGTGTGATATTTCATTTAATTTTATCAAATGTAACTGTTAACTCGCATAATATTGTACAACAGGTGAAGGATAACCAAATCTTACCGAATAGACAAGAATATTACACATACACTGTTCTGGACTATTAATAGTCGATAATCGAATTGTATCAGGTATTTTAAAAATAATAACTTGATATATCTTATCTATCTGGAAAAAGAGAAATAAAGATCAATAAAGACTCATTTAAAACAATGAGAGCCAATAATCATGTAAATAAATAAACAAGCAAAGTAGATAAAGAAGTACGTCACAGACTAAAGTATATATAAAATTACGATACAAGTTATATTTGATCCAAAAGCTAATTCTCAAGGCCTACAAAAGTGATTATAACAAACTATCTAAAGCTTGCTACAATATAAAAGAACAGCACTAAACATTTCATTGATTCGATGCAAATTTATTAAGACAGAATGCACCAAAACCCTATTACAAACCGAATGAAAACTATCCAAAAACCTACATGCAGCAAAGCATAGTTGATCCGAAAAGTCAAATTGGCCCAAGAGGCCAAGTTGAAGTCAACTTCTTGCATGTTAATAAGTATCTTAAATTTATTAAAATAAATGAACAAAGATAAATACATAATCGTATTTGGTATTACAAAATTAAAAAGAAATAATGTTAACGAGAAAGATTTTGGTTACTCAAAAAAACAAAACAACCGACTAGAAAAGCCCCAATGTCCAAGATAATTCTCGTGCAGGCCTATTATTTAACTTAAAATTAGAAAGAGAAAAGCCCAACCAACTCGAAAAGTCTGATTGGTCCGAAAGAGGTTCAACCAATCCAAAGAAATAAAAATTTGAACAAAACAGATTTGGTCAAAAACTGTAATACGTATGTCTTATACCTATACTTAAGATTTCCGTGCCTTACTTATTTCTACTTAATTTTTACGTATTATTATTTCGCTTTTAGAGTATCTAGTTAAACTGAGTAACTTTTAATAGATATACATATGACTTTACTTCCTTGCCGAAAAAGAAAGCATGTCTTTTATTTTTTTATTTGTCTAAAAATCAATCTGAGTAAAAATGAAAAGATCTTGAACTGTTCAAAAAACATAAAAGTGACTAGCGGCCAAAAAGATTTATGGATTCTAAAAACCCAATTGTTTAGACAAGATCAATTGTCCCGAAGAGTTCTAATGATCCACAAAGCATGATAAACAGCAGAAAAGCTCTAGAATGTAAAGCCCGGTTAAAACTCTAAGTTGCCCACACACGCTTCCATCAGCCCGTGCCCAACTGATTTTTCTCTATCAAGAATCACTTTACCAAAATCTTCATATTTTTGACGTAAAGATTTACAGAGCGCCGTTCTTACCTTTACATAGCATTAATGCCCGTCGGAGCATTGTTTGAGAAATTGCATTCTAAGACAGTGATTAGTAACAATTTATATATTGCACTGCAATAAAACACATTAAAATATAGAAACTCAATGACCCAAATCAATTCGAAAAATATCCGAAATGAATCCTTTGCAAATTCTAAAAATAGTTAATAATCTTACATTTGGCCATGATATTAACTACACAAAATTGAGAAAACCATATCTTCAAATCAACTCGTGCAGATTCCATGGGATAATTTTACTTTAAGAGAATTAGACTTTGTACATGAATTACTTGCCTCTTATTAAGAAATTAAGAATTTTTTATGGAATCACACAATCAATTTTACCTAACTCAAAATTTTGAGAAAATCTGAAATTAGCTCTAGATCAAAAATACGAGTTTCAGTGTTTTATTTTGACTCATTGAAGTTAATTCTGAGACATCAATGGTCACGAAGATCTACACTCAAGAAAGATTTTAATTAGGTTAGATCTGATTTAGAAACTATTAAACAAAAAACAGGTTTATTTAGAAAACGGGAGTTCGAAAAAGGGACTTGATCTCAATACTATTTTCCGGTATGAAACTACTGGCCTTTAACTTGTACAGTTACGGTACCAAGAGCTGTCCAAAAGCCATTAGAACTTAAGACTATTTTTGATCTTTTTGAAATTGTCTCTCCAGTAAAACCCAAATATTTACTGTAATATGTAAAAAGTTCAAAATGTCACATATATTCATTACAGCATCTCAAATAATGTTTGGAATCGAACTCAAAAATGGTAAGATTTCTCTATTTTGAGTAAATGTAATTCTTTATGGTTACAAAAATAGATCAATTGATATTAAGTTTTGCCTAATGATTGTAGAATACTACCGACCGCACCAAAATATTAATATTGGTAAGGCAAAGCTAAAGTAAGAATTAAATGAATGCATGTTAGACTTTTAAATTTCTTACATTTCCAGATATCGCACGTAAACTATTTAGGTGGCACCAAATTATTTCCTCCTCACTTACAAAATGCTATTGAAAAACCGTGTCAATTAGCGATTAGTTGGTAAACAGCTTCACCTCCCGTTGAAATTCAGTTGAAACTTCCACTTTTATTCTCACTTTTTCTCACGTACATTATCTTCTCATTTTTCATAACACATTTCAAATTTCTTTATATAACAGATTTAATTAGTAAGTCAAAAACGTTTTTTGTTGTAAAAGTGTGCTTTTTCACACAGTGAAGCGACGCCTTCCACATTATCGACTTTCTGTTACGTCCAGTGGCATACTGTCCTTTTGAAAGGATAATGTAAATCCAGTTATCGAGGTCTAACAAAAGCACTAAATCTGCTTTTTGTTCGAAGGATTAAAATTACATTAGAGACGTCTCTTTCAGTAAACTTTGAAATGCGCTTTACAATCTTTTAAAAATCACGTATAGATAATTCTAAAACAAATAAAGGGAAAGGATTCGTTTCATTTAGATTTAAATTTAATTGTTGTTTCAGATACTTTGTTTTTTTACATGGGAAAGAGAGCTAAGTAAACATTCCAAAGTGCTGAAATAAAGCTCCACTAATTAATTTACTGAATTGGGTGTAAATCTCGGAAATAAATGTAGAAAATAATATAGAATCCAGTAAACATCAACCCAGAATAACATTAACCTAGTTCCAATTGATACAAATTTGAATAGGATTTGATGAACGCGCTGTTTAATTTACAAAAAGGAGCGGTGGAAAATTCAATTTGTGATCTATTGCATCACCAAAACAGTTTGCAGTGTATTTTTCAATAGACCATTACGTTAACGTTACTAAATAAACAAAAATATCCTTTTTGTATTGAATTCTAAAGCACAATTCACACAATAAACTTTTAATCATCTCTTTTCAGAGTTAACTAGCATTCATACAGTTTACTTAATGTTGCCTCATACAATAGCTTGTAAAAGAAATTTGTATATTTGGATTTTCATCAATGTTTGTAAATTCTGCATACAAAAACTTGTTTATTGATAGAAATAATTTAGTTAATAATTTCCCAGATGCAGGGGGATATAGTTTCATGTTTTTCAAATACTTCGTTCTAAATCTAGACTATTGGTACAGCTAATAAAAATTCCAAACAGCCTATGTACTGTAGACAAATTTAAACACTAAATCAATGAAATAACGAAAATGCTTTTTAAAAATCACTTCACCCATAAAAACAAACTTAACTGTATTAAACTCGATAATCATGTCGAGTCAAACTGAAGAAAAGCATAAGAAAATATCAAGAAATGGAAATGTCTAAAATGCAACAAAAACAGACCCAAAATAGCAGTAGTACTACTTGATGCCGTTACGAAACTGTTTAAAAAAACTCCACTAACATTAATTGTATTAGCCTATTATCATTAGTAAAGAACAATTAAGAATCGGGAAAAATAGATCGACTATAATAGATGTTATAACTAGAGAAATATTTATTATAAACAAACAGTAAGAAAATCAGTTAAATACGTAAAAGGTGTCACAATTCAATTAAAGACATTATGCAAATGTAATAGCAGAGAACTGAACACAAAAAACCAGATCAAGACTAATGGGTAACAAAAGCCTGACAGCTCAAAATCC
Organism: Ignelater luminosus; assembly: GCA_011009095.1. Lineage (NCBI taxonomy): Eukaryota > Metazoa > Arthropoda > Insecta > Coleoptera > Elateridae > Ignelater > Ignelater luminosus. The sequence goes on from VTPC01005734.1 coordinate 96,651, forward strand.
AGAATATCAGTCGGCACTCGATAAGGTCTCTTTTGTTTAATATGGGAAGAATACACTCAACTTCAAAAATATCAACGAGAACACAGATCAAATAGTTTACACAGTACAATCAGTAGTTCTATTTATACTTAGGAAACGAAACATCGCCAGATCAAGATTAAATAATGAAGTCAGAAAACAAACAAATGTGCTCTTGGAATATGTGTACGATTCTGAAGGGGAATATTGCTTTATGGCAAAAAAAAGCCAAAGTAAGATTATACAAAATACTGACTTGATTGGAAACAGCACACTTGCAAAACCATGAGTAGATATACAAAAGGGCAAAATCAATATTTTGGACAACATTGCGAGATGAACACGAAAACGCGAAGAATACTAGGCAGTCTACCAAAGAGAGGTTGCAGATTTATATTTCTAAAGAAACCTGCGGTCCGAAAAGTTCTAAAATAGAAAACTAGCCTATTAAAGTGAATGAAGAAAGTTTATGCTTCTACAAAATAAATAATTTTATTGGTTTTAAAATCTGTATTCGATTGAGAATGAAAACGCTGATCTTTCCCAGATCTTCTAAACGTAATTTTTAATATTAGAATATGCCATACTTTCAGTAACTTTATAATATAAACAAGATTATGTTAACGTCATAGTTGCTATTAAGCAATACTTCAAAAATTGTGCAACAGCAGCTAACTGGTTGAAAAATAAAAGAAAAACATTGACAAGTATGTACATTCGATTTATTCAAAGAATAAACACTTCCTTCCATTAGGTAGGCTGCCAAAAGACAAAGTTAAACAATTCATTAATATTTCTTTGGTCAGGTCTTACACTAACATAACGTGATACAAATGAAATTCGTTCACTT